>CM017911.1:906440-1176025 GCA_008369825.1 Triplophysa tibetana | reverse complement strand
GAGCAGGTTTATTTACGCATGAGCTCTTTACTCTCATTGAATTTCAGAAACATCAAGGATATCAAAATGGGTTGAAAAGTCTGCTTCTGTTTAAAAAGAACCCAGTTTAAAAAGATATCTCACCATTTCAAAAATGTTCTCAAATTCATTGACCATAATCCCATTACAACATCTAACTTCTGAGCAATGATTGAGCAACCTCTAAGCACTAACAATTTTCTCTGTTTGTTGTGGTGGCACCAATTTTTCGGTTTTCAAGTGGCAAGGGAGTTATTTTTCTTGGAAAGCTTTTGCTGTAAAACCAAAACATTATTAATGTTTATGAAATGCTCCATTATGTCATTGTGAAACAAGATGTCTAACATTTCTTAA
Organism: Triplophysa tibetana; assembly: GCA_008369825.1. Classification (NCBI taxonomy): domain Eukaryota; kingdom Metazoa; phylum Chordata; class Actinopteri; order Cypriniformes; family Nemacheilidae; genus Triplophysa; species Triplophysa tibetana. The sequence goes on along the minus strand of CM017911.1, from coordinate 1,175,653 downwards.
AAGCACTTGTTCCCCAAAACAGCTTTTCTGCTGTAGTCTGCACAAGATTTTACTTTGGTTTTGGGTATGTTAAGTGGTTTGGATCCATGTCCTCAGTCTTTATTTAGAGATTCCCGCCTACAGTCTTGTTCCTGTGGACTAGAAAAAAGCAACCTGCAGCATTTAGTTTCACCACAGTAGCACTGAAAACAACTCGTGAAAATCACACAATCCTGAAGATAATGACTGTGACCTCTCTGGTTTTAGATGAATATATATTGATTTATGAGATATATTTCCAAGTAATGTCTACTGGTGATGTGTAGGATTATAAGCATCATCTCTCTTAATGTTCATTATGTTTCTTTTCTCCTCTTTCAGTATAACTTCAACGATTTGAGTGGGTCCGTATCTCTGGCCTGGGTTGGAGATGGAACAGGAGTAAGTTACAGTAAATTTAAGGGATTGAAGTGTGTTGTGTGAAATGCTAAAGAAGACATTATATAGCAATGCACATAGGCTTGTGTATCTTTGTTAAGCTTTAAAGGGATAGTTAACCCATAATAAAATTCATCCATCATTTTTTCAAGCTGACTGTCTTTGGGACACAAAAGAAGATATTTTGAGAAATGCCTCGGTGGTTTTGTGTCCATACAGCAAATGTCAATGAGGCAAATGTTGTTGGTGGTTATTTTTCTAAATATTTCCTTTTGTGTTGGCAGAAGAAAGAAAGTCATGCAAGTTTGGAATGAAACGAGGATGATCTAATCTAATCTCTTTATTATGTGTTTATTTTAGCACGATTGGTATCAATATGTTTGTGTAATTTTTACTTGATCATTTATAACACTTTATTTATTATTCTGGATTTGATCAATGTGTAAGGGGTCACACCCAAACTATTCTTATTTGTTCACTAGCCGATTAACAAACTTGTGATTGTCAGGTCAACCCACGTCTCTGTGCCGCTTGCTCTTGACATCTTTGTAGTCAGTTCCGTGTTCTAACTCGCAGGAATGTGACCCTGGAATCACACGTCGGTGCGAAACTCCAGAGAGTCATTACAGCTTCAACGGCTGCATTTCTGAAAGACGGTTCAGATCTTTGCTCGACATAACCTCAAAGCCACTTTTAACGCAAACAGGAGCTTGAATTCACGCGTGTTTTTCAACTGCAGCTATAAAACTGACAATCAGTAATTATCCTCCACACAACAGCAATAACAGGCTGTAAACTCCACACAAATGTTTTCAAAGAGAGGCGTCTTTTGAAACACCTTTTTAACTTGTGGGCCACGTTTCCCTTAATTGCTTCTTGCACCTGGAATTAGTTGACACGCAAATGCGAAAGTCTTTCCTTTGTTGAAATGAAGAAAAATGAATATTCTTTGCTCACATATTAAATGCATGAACCTCACTTTATGGTTTTTGTCTTATTGAGGATTTACTAGAGGGAAATCCCACTCAAAAATAAAATTCTGTCTTCATTTATTCATCCTCATATCAAAGACTGTAACTGTGACTGTTTATTCTGTGCGACACAAAATAAGATATTTTGAGAAACGTCTCAGTGGTTTTGTGTCCATACAACGGAAGTTACTGACTGTCAGTGTTGTTTGAGGACCAAAGTTCTTGAAAATATCTTCTTTTGTGTTCTGCAGACAACAGACAGTCCTCCACATTTGTAAATGATGACAAAACTCTCACTTTTGTGTAAACTGTCACTTTAAAAGTGTGTCGCATTATAAATGTTCGTGTTGACTTTAAGAACGAGAGACAGGAGTCAAAAGAGAGCAGGGTGCCGACCAATCAGAAGGAGGCAGCTCGGCCTCGAGTGATAGCCGGCTGAATGACTTGTGAAGGATGAGAGTTTGGCTGCGCTCAAGCTCAGACATGTGTCCTGCGGTATCTCGCCCGAGCCAGATTTGAAATCCCTGAATGCTTCGCTGCACAGCGAGCTTCTGAGTAACTGGCTCTTTCATACCCACATACCATAATATGCCCTTTCAGTCACTATATCCCTGTGTCTCGCAGGTGATGCTGGTGCTCACAACGTTTCAAGTTCCTCTTTTTATCATGCGCTTTGGTCAGTCAAGACTTTACAGAAGGTATGGTGTCAAGATTATCATCAAAAAAGGAAACCTTGTACCTTCATATTTCCGGATTTTTTTGCAATAAATCATTATTTTTAGTCATCACTGGGTTTTCCAAATATCTACCAGATAAAAAGTATTCAAAAGTGCTTGTCAACGTTGACGACACAGTATTCAATCATTTATAAAGTACAGTTTTTTAACCATTTCCTGAAAAAAACAGAAATTTGGACATACAAGGTTTCAGAAGGACAGCGAAGATATGCACTTTGTAAAGATTCTTGAGAAATGTATATACTTTGTGATCCATAACTTCCTGTCTTCTCTTCTGGGTCAGTGAAGACTATGGAAAGACTTTCCAGGACATCACCGACCTCATTAATAATACCTTCATACAGACTGAATTTGGGATCGCGATTGGTCCGGCAAATTCTGGGAAGGTGGGCATTTAATTTTTTAATATTTTTTTTTCTGTTCGTTTTTAATGTCATGGTGTTTTTCCTCTTAGCTGTCACAGTTTCTTTTTGTCGAAGTTGTGGCTCCTTATTTAATATTTTAACAGTGTAAGAAAATCTGCTTATCACAAATGATCTGTGACTGTCCCGCAGGTAATCCTCACAGGAGATCTTACCGAGGGAAGAGTCACCAAAGTATTCCGTTCGCTTGACTTTGGGGAAACCTTTATGACCTCTGAGCTTCCTTTTCATCCCTTAATGCAGATCACCTATAACCCTCGAGACAGCAACATCCTCATGGTCTGCAGCACCAATGTGAGCCAGTCATTGCCCACCTACAACAGTTCTCTGTGTGGCATTAAAACCACATGCGTTTACATTGTTCTTATCTCGTTTCTGTCTCAGTATGACTTATGGTTGTCAGAGGATTTTGGAGCCAGCTGGAAGAAGATCCATGAGACAGTTTGTCTTGTGAAATGGTATAACGGCGAACATGAACACAGATAAATCATTGACACTTATTGTGTATATAACTATGATGGAGATTTTACAGTATTTATTTTCATTTTCAGGGGAATTGATGACACCATTTTCTTAACCACAAACCCCAACGGATCCTGCAGTGAGTTCATTTTTCTCTGTATAACATCCGTTATAGGGCTGTCAAATGATTAATCGTGATTAATCACATCTAGAATAAATGTTTGTGTTTACAAAATATACTGTATGTCTGTGTACTGTTCATATTAATTTTTATTTATAAACAAATTCATGTTTGGGAAATATTTACATGTATTTATTTATATTTACAAGGGCTGTCAAACGTTTAATAGCAATTAACCGCATTAAGAATAAAGTTTACATAATATGTGTCCTGCATATACATTTTCATGTTGTATATGTTTCTTAAATATATGCAAGTATATGTATGCGTTAATAGACACAAAGTTAATATAATCAGTACACCGCATATATTATGTAAACAAAAAGTTTTTCTCTGGATACAATTAATTGCAATTAATCATTTGACAGCCTTAATATTTACCAATCATTTAAATGATGTTTAAATGTTTATTAATGTTTATATTTTCCTTAAATATTTACATGTATTTGTATGCTTTCATTAACAGAAAGTTAATATTCACAGTACACAAAAATATATTATGTTAACACAAACTTTTATCCTGGATGCGATTAATTGCGATTAATCATTCGACAGCCCTAATATTTACCAATCATTTAAATAATGTATAAATGTATATTAATGTTTATATTTTTCTTAAATAAATGCATGTATGTGTATGTTTTTATAATTACAAAATTTATATGCACAGTACACAGACATAGATTATTCTCACATCCTTCCTTTCGCCTTCCTCTCTCTCTTCTCCTCTCTCTCTCCCTCTCTCTCTCTCTCTCTCTCTCTCAGGTGATCGGGGAAGGCTAGAATTGAGAAAATCTTTAGACTACGGCAAAATGTTTAAGACCATTGGAAACAGGATTTATTCTTTCGGTCTGGGTGGACGTTTCATTTATGCTTCAGTCACGACTGAGTCGGTGAGCTCTCTAAATTCTCTTTATGCTTGTGAGGAGAGTTGAATGTATTATATACACTCTGTGCAATGAAGGCTTTTCCAAAAGCATGCTGCCTTCCTATCCCAGAATGCATTGCTTCAAACTCCAATGTAGTGGACAAAACTGACACGTTACATACAGCATAAATATACTGAATTCAATATAAAGTATAAATAATTGTGTCATCTATTTTGATTCCAGTTAAATTGTTGTCGGCAAAGTAGCATGTTTTTGGAACGTCCGTTATGTGTTATGATTGAGGAACACTATTCATGTGTCTTGTAGAGCGTTCCAGTTCTGTCACTTTTGAGGTTGTGTTTTGGTGTGGACGATGACACCAGACAGCGTGGCAGCTCACTGGGTGGTTGACCAGGAATCCTGTTCGACTTTAAATTTGTGTGCAGGTGTCAAATACGGTTATTTTCGTCCTCAGGGCTCCACGCGCATGATTCACGTGTCCTCAGATCAGGGAGAGACGTGGGATATGGCTCAGCTGCCTATTGTTGGCCACGAACAATTCTACTCCATCCTGGCTGTAAACAACGACATGGTGTTCATGCACGTAGATCAACCTGGAGGTGAATTGAATGATTATTGTCCAGCTAAATAAATCGCTGATATGTCAACAAAATAAAATGCAATATAGCTCAGCTTCGTGTTTTTTGGGTGCGAATGAGTACAAGGAAATGCACACATGTGGATGTAAAATAAACAGATGTTCAAATCAAATAAATAAATAAATATTTAGGATCTTGGTAAATGAATGGCAGATGTATGGAGGTCTACGGGTATTGTCAGTGTTATTGGTTTGTGGATGTGTATTAATGTATGGACATGAATGATTGAATATAACACATTTATGGCATTTAATATAAGTTTAATTCATATATTAATGACATATTATAGTGTTTTCTTTTTGGGAAATGACCAGTTTATGTGTTAAAGCTGCAATTCAAAAATTTTGTCTCCATATCAAGTGAAATGTTTTTACCTTTACATACAGTATATTGAAGAACAAACGACATTTTCCAATAAATCTGACCCGACAACCCAAAATTTAAGTCATAGTAAGCTTACCATTCGTTTTAACCAAAATATTTACGGAATGCAGCTTTAACCAGGGAAAAAAATACAAACATTTCTGAGGCGAGTAAACCCATGACATCATAACCTGCGTTTTTATCAGATTCGGGTATTGGTATCATCTACGTCTCTGATGACCGGGGCACAGTGTTTTCCAAATCCCTGGAACGCCATTTGTACACCACGACGGGCGGAGACACGGACTTCACCAACATCATCTCTCTGAGAGGGGTGTACATGACCAGTGTGCTTGCCGAAGGTACGCCAGCTTTCTTTTGTAGGTTGTAATTCAGACATTCGGGAATAAATCTGTGTCCTCCTGCTACAAACCATTTCTTAAGCCTTAAAATGGAACACCTGGTGCTTTAAAGTAAATGTATTGTCTGATGATGATCTCTTCTTTACAGACGGCTCTGTGCAGTCAGTGATCACGTTTAATCAGGGAGGGGTATGGAGACCCCTGCAGAAGCCCTGGAATGGGATGTGTGACTCCACAACTGATCAGCCAGACAAGGTGAGAGTCACCTGATCATAATCTGAACACCTGGTGTAGTGGTTCAATCATGTGGGTGGTGAAATGATTGAAGTCACTGGAAGCTGGCCGCTGGAAGGATGCCGGTTTGATCTTTGCCAGGATCAAGGCTCTTCATTTCAGGTTACTACAGGGAGATTGTCACTTCTTGTCTGGTGTGAGGATAATAGGCAGATAATACAGTAGGTGTGTGTGTGGTATCTGACTTTTGATGCGTTATGTTTTATCTCTGTGTCTCTCGTCTCTTCTGCAGTGTAGTCTGCATATCCACGCCTCCTACAGCATCTCTATGAAGCTGAACGTTCCCATGCAGCCCCTCGCCGAGTCCAATGCTGTGGGGCTCATCTTGGCACACGGTGATGATTTCCCACATCACATTCCAAAACTATCACAGGCTTTATTCATGGCATTGGTCTGAACTGCTTTGGCCCCTGGCTGTATCCCAAACCCCGTCATTGTGTTTCCATCTGCTCTTTCGTTAGGGAGCGTGGGAGGAGCCATCTCTGTACTTTCTCCGGACGTGTACGCGTCAGATGATGGCGGATACACGTGGTTTCTGGCGCTGAAAGGCCCCCACTACTACGCCATCCTAGATTCAGGGGGGCTGCTGGTAGCTGTGGAACACAACCCATCACATCCCATCTCACAGATCAAGTGAGTTTACGGTTTAACTTGTTTGTGGTGGTTTGACCTATACACCGTAAACCCCGATAAGTTATTAAACGTATTACCTTGAAACTTTTACATTGGTAAACTCTTTGGAGTGAAGAAGACTAAACCCATAAGATTAGTAAACTTTTTTTTTGAGATTCACTTTGATCAATTGTCAAATATTGTCATGAAGGAACAACCTCATTAAAATCACTGATGTAATGCATGTTGGGAATCGCTCTGTCGTCATTAGAAGATATAATTAAAATATTTGAGTTAAGTTGACTTCTTATTTTTGTGTCCATTGAACTCAAAACAATCAAGATCGTTAAAAATCACAGTTTTGAGTAAAGTTCGCTCATTTTTAATGAGCAGATTATACCGTTCGGGAATTACGACATTACCCTTTTCTTGTGTCTCTTGTCTAGATTTTCCACTGATGAAGGTCAGTGTTGGCATGTGTATAATTTCACGGAAGACCCAATATACTTTACTGGCTTGGCGTCAGAACCCGGTGCCCGTTCCATGAACATCAGTCTGTGGGGCTATAGAGAAACAGTTCTGAATCAGTACTGGGTTTCAGTGACTGTAGACTTCAGACGATTGCTTTCAAAAATCTGTAAGAAAACATTTCATAACCATTCTATGATTATTATACATTTAATGTTATATATTATAATATATAAAGAATATATTTTGGTTATTGTGTTTTTACCTCCTTTTTATTTTATTTTTTTATTATTATTCCTAGATCAGTTTATTTATGGGTATGTGTTTAGGTAAAATGATCATTTTTCTTTTATTCAGTGAACTACAATATTTCTACCAAATTTCAAATCCAAATATTGTTTCTATTTACATTGATTTTCAAAAAACGAAAACTGAGAACAGGTCAAAATGACAGGAAAGATGCTCTGTGTTTTTCAAACCTCAAATACCGCAAAGGAAACAAGATCATATTCACTTTTGAGCAGTATTTGTACATGCGTTTAGGAAAAGTAAAAAATTTTTTTATGTGAAAACCTGGATTTTTATCAAGGTTTCCATCTGCCTTGTTGTCATGATGTCAGTCTTTCACATTTCTGTTGGATGACTTCATGACTTCCTGAGGTTTGATTTTGTTGAAGTTCAACAGACAATGGACTGAAACGGCCACAATATTTCACATGGTATTTCAGATTATATTTTTACTTGAAAATGTTATTGAGTCAAACTCCCCCTGCAGGTCAGGAGGGTGATTACATTCAATGGCTCGCCCACTCGAGTGACATTAATGACCCCAGTGACGGCTGCATGCTTGGATACAAGGAGAGGTTTCTACGGTTACGACAGGATTCGGTCTGCTGGAATGGACGGGATTACACGGTCACCAAGGAGCCCACCACGTGCCTCTGTACCCTAGAAGACTTTCAATGGTATAAACAACTGTACTACTAACTTACACCTTAACTTTTCAGATCTGTTCAAAATGTGTGATTTATATTCAAACGAGACGCTTCACATTCAGTCAGTGATTTCAGATCCTGTCCATCTTTCTCATAGCGACTTTGGGTTCTTTCATCCGGAAAACAGCTCTGAGTGCGTTGAGCAACCCGACCTCGTCGGTCATTCACTGGAATTCTGTCTGCACGGACGCAAAAAGCAACTTCACACGAGCGGGTAACAAAACACTCATCACTTTACTCTCTGTTTCCTCTTTCGATCCATCATCTAGCACTTATGCTCTGCTGTGTGTGACCGTATAGCTACAGGAAGATTCCAGGAGATCTCTGTAAAGCAGGAATAACTCCAGAGAGAAAAGAGATCGATCTGAGCAAGAAGTGTGTCAGTACCTTGCTGAGACAAGAACTACTGGTAGGTTTCCACTCGAACACGTTAGATATATGCTGTCTACATTATTGGTCCTGAATTTTTATTTTATTTTAAAATGATGTTTAATGATTTATTACACGAATGCTTAACTCTAAATGGCCAGTCTCGACATTTGCACGTTCGTTATTCCCGGATAACCTCTCAAAACAAACGACACATGGTAACCCGAATGCAGCAAATCATTTTGACAGGTTATTTTTGACACATTAAAAATGATGTCTTTTAATAACATATGACATTATATTTACAAACGATTAAACCAAATTGCCTGTTCAAGAAATTTGAACGTCATTTCTTTCCTTAATACCGAAATTAAACTGCTTTCCCTTGCAGAAGGTCTGCAATTGGTTAAAATGAGCTCATGAAATATTTAATGTCCAGTTTTACTCATGTGCCAAGTAGCTGTGTAATAAGCGGGATAACGTACAACAAGCCGGCTGTTATTGTGAAATAAGCCCCTTCAGTGTGATTTTCTGCGATAACAACCGGCTGCCTGTACATTATCTTTTACATATTACATCACGTCATCCACTTAAATCTGCCTTGTATTTCAAAATGTTCTCGTCCCTCCTCTTTCCCATCATGCATTTCTCAGACAGAGTCTCACTCTGTAAATTCAGCTCCGATAATAGCGGTGGTCATCGTGGTTCTGTTGATCAGCGCCGTCGCTGGAGTGATCTTCGTCAAAAAATATGTCTGTGGAGGAAGGTATTCGCATTTCCCGAAACATCACACACATTCAGATTAAAGATTTATCCAATTCTATATAATCGTTTGAGCTGTATTATATTATCCTCATGCTTTATTTTCTTTCGGTTGATGTCTCCGGTAGGTTTTTGGTACACAGGTACTCTGTTTTACAGCAGCACGCTGAAGCTAATGGAATCGAAGGTGTGGATGATCTGGACACGTTGGAGGTTGGCAAGACGCACTACCGTGATGATTCAGATGAGGTATATATAAACTACTGCGCAATGCTTACCATGCGGTGTTATCATCGATGTCATTGAATTCATGCTCTGATTATACGTCTTCACACCTGTAGGAGCTCCTGGAGTGACAGACGTGTGGGTCATAACCGTGGACTCTATCCAGTTCTATCCGATGCCCAACCTTCCCATGACTTGTGTGTTTATATCTGCGTCCGATCCCTGGCGGATAACGACACACATTCTGACTTTAATGTGTCTTTCCAATCGGTTCTGAACAAACCTTTCATCTTTTTATTCAGTCCGACAAGACTTTAGCACAATCACGGAGGACAGAAATGTAGAGCAGAGGGTTTTCTGAACTGTTGAAAAATATTTTTAGCATTTCGTGTTATGAAGTCGTGTGCACTAAAGGAAAGATGCAAATTTTAATCAACAGTTGCTATACTTTGCAAGTTTAAGTGAATTGACACATGACTTGCTGGGTATCAACAAAAATAATCACGAAATACCACAGTTGTGTGAGTATTATTTAACATCACATTGCTGAGTCGGGTATTTAACTTCGCCAAAGGATCTTTCTGCTTTCTTGATATTAAAAAACTGGTTCGAAGACTTCTTAACATCTTTGGTTTTTGAAGTCCAATGTGAAAAGAGAAGCATCTTTAGAAAATAGCATGTTCGTGGTTGCGCCGGTTATTGTTTAAGCGAATTGTCTTTTCAATCCCAGACTAAGACTTACCTTCACCTTTGGACGATTTGGAGTTTAGTTAGGTACTTTATTACACTAACACTCTGGGAGATTGACAAATACAAGCTAGAAACTTGTTTAGCTAACACTCGATTTTATTTCATAATTCAAAAATTGTTTTGTGTTTTGCTGGTGACCTTCATTGCCGTTCTGTCTGGTTCTCCACCATTGCTTAGTTATATTAATTATGGCGTATAGTTAGCTTTTCACAAATAAGACAACCATCCTTCCATTTAAGTATTGCCATACCAAACGTTATCAGTGTTATTTTCTGTTTTGCATGTCATATCGTTAACACGGAAGGAAAAGATTCGATCACCGTAAGAACGTTAAATATAACAGCAATGCGATATAAGTCAGCAATAATTATATTTAAAGACAAAATGTTTAAGGGTAACATCCATTAAGATGTTGACAATGATAAATGTACATTAATCAGCAGGCTAATCCAGTATAAAAATGCATCTTTTGTCGGAATTCCTTTGACTGTCAACATAAATGAGCTCATGTGTAGCGTTTAAGCTGATTAAGTGCAAATCTTTGCACCACTAATAAAATAGATACCTCAGGGCTGTAGATGACATGGACCACACATTTCATTGATGCAAGAGAGAGATCCTCATGTTTGTTTTCAACGTGGATTTCCAAGGTCAACGTGTAAAATGCTGTACTATTAATGTGACTGCCAAGAACAATAAAAAATATTTTCTAAGTCGACTCGTTGATTTAAATCAAATTGATTTTTGTCTTTAATACTGTGATGGGATTGAAATAAAACAATGCAGGTGTGTAAAAGATGTATTTAAGAGTTCTAGCGACTGCTTATGCTTATTACGGCTTTATTTATTTATTCTATTCATGAAAATACAGTCTTCAACTCTGTTTGAATAGCTTTGGGAACCTATACGGTAATTAAAAATGAATTTGTGTAATCAATTTGTATTATTTTATCAAACTAACTAAAAAACTATAAATAACATAGGTATTGTAGAATAAACGTATATAATATTTAGGTTTTCTTGATTGTTGTCGTTATTCAGGAGTATAAATCTGCCAATAAACAGAAAAGCCTTATTCAAATTTATGAAATTACTGTTTATTATTTACCAATATTTTTATGTATTTTTTTATTTATTCACAGTCTACTCACATCCGCAGTTCTTAGTTTCGTGTATTTATTATTATTTGTACAAGATCCAAGAAATGCGTGGGACAACATGGGCGTGACCTTCGTGCTGTGGGCGGGGCGACTCGCGCGCTGTTTCTAGTGAGGTATTTTTTCGTGCGCCATTTTGGCTCCTGACCGAGACGCGTCGTGTGATTGGGTTCCAGGCGCCGCTATCAGAGCCAATCAGAGGTGCATCGGGCGGCGGCGCAGACGGTGAGTGAGCGCGGCTGCTGCGCTGGGAGGGGACGGGACTCGCTCGGTTAGCTGGGGATTGGTGTGTGACCGACCAACCAAATGACTAAAACCATTATAAACATGAGTTGTGGGGATTGTGTTCGTCGAGGTCCAGGGTGTGGACGGCGTGCACTGTTATGAGTTTAATGATGTGTTTACAACAAAAAACAATCTCGTTTAGTGATTTATTTTCTCTGTTTTCATCTTTAGCTGAGCCGGCGTCTCCTATAGGCCCAGTTTAGCAGTTTAGCGCCGCTCTTTGTTGTGTCAGCGTTATTTACGTAAACAGATCGTCGATTTGTTTAGGTTTCAAATAGGCTTGAACAAATTGTATTACTTTAAATTTCGTAATTTAAACTAAATCTCCATTTTGTGGCAAATACATGTTTGTGCTCGAGAAAGGTAGATAAAGATGCTACAAGGCCAACAGTGTTGAACAAAGAGAAAGCATAGCATTAACATCATCTTTACAATGTAATGTATGACAAGACTTAAAACACGCTCATACTCAAGATTTGTGTGAAAGAAAAGTGAATAAATCATATTTAACGCGTCTGTATAAAGACGCGACGCATGAAAGAGAAACAAAAGCCGACTGCCGATACAATATCACGATTCAAAGATCTCTTATTGTTTTTTGTTTTTCCTTTTTATTACCGGATGACATATATTTTTATATCGTTTTTTTAACGTAACGTTACTCGTGTGTTTTATGGCATACGACTGTCGTTGCCTATGCTTTTATATTTGCATGACGTCAACATGACAGCCCTACCAACCTTTCTCTCGTGTTTGTAAACAGTTTTTTGTATAACCCATGGTTTTGCTATAGTATGTTAATTCATGGCACTATTGTAAAACATTGATGCACGAATGGTCATCAGTGTGCCCAAAAACACTACATTTAGCTTTTTTAAAACATATATTTTCTAGGAGGTATCTTACAAATTACAATAATGGTTTTACCTTTGTAATATTTACATACTCAGTAGCACTTATGTTACATACAGAAAAAGATAAAGGATCCATAAACCATTCTAGTGCCAAATTTGGGCAAATCTCTGCATTCTGCTGTCATGGACCAAACTGAAGTAAATATTTTCGTACAAACTCTTTTGACCAAGTTTCAGTTTTAAAGCAAGAGTTCTTCGAAAAAAAAAAATGATGTCATTACTCACTAACTAGTTGCTCCAAACTTTTTTGAATGTTGAGGAATTCTTGTAACCAAACAGTTCTCGGACCCCATTGACTACCATAGTAGGGCAAATGACCATGCTAGTCCAAGGTGCCCCAGCACTGTTTGCTTTCCTACATTTTTGAAAATATCTTATCTTGTGGTCAACAGAATTAAAATTATAAGGTATTTTTTTCTTCCAAATATCTTTCTCAGTTCAACAAAACAAAGACGACTCAAAGGTGAATAAATGATGTGAGAATTTTTTGTTTTTGGGTGAAGTATCCCTTTAGAACCCTAATATTTAGAATCTGCATCACAAAGTAAAAGTCACAAAGCAAAACTCATTCACACTTACTGCTATGTTTCAGACTTGTGCTGTGTGCTGATCTCATAACTCGAACCGCAGCGATCAGAGAGAAAACATGGAGTACACTACCGCCACAACATCCAGCGGAGAGCAGATAGTGGTGCAGACCAGCAATGGACAGATCCAACAACAGGTAGCATGTGATGCTTTGACCTTTACAAACACTATCTGATGCAGCTCATGCGATGCTGGTTTGAAATAGCGTAACAGCAAGAAGGACACAAGCATTATTAATACAGCTCATCACTATGCTCAGTAGTGTGTAGTATGGTAACAGTCCGTTATCTCCGGCCCAGGGCACAGTGACTGAGGTGCAGTGGCAGACTGAGCCTCAGGTAGGCCAAACTGCAGCCCAACAGGTTCTTCAGGTAGTTGTTGGCTCTCCGAGACCCGATGCCATCTCTGAATCTCCATGCATGGCATGTCGACTCTCATTGCGTCTGAGACCAGTTTTTCCGTTGCATTGTAAGATAACAAGTGTAACAGAGCATATTTTGGTCATCGTTCACTTTTTTATTTTACAACACAAACTTTCAGCGTCCAAAGGATGCCACGTGCACGTTTCAGCATGATTTCCTGCAAATAACGAAACTTTTTGCAGACATTCAACATTATTGACGTTCACGTGCACTGCATTTCATTCATGCATTTGTGCTGTGCATTCTCCTGTGTCCGATCACTGTAAGAGTCGTGCGCAGAAAATTCATTTACACACTGAGATAAACATCGCCCGTGCTATTATTGCCTCTATTGCACTTTCTATGTCAGCCTCGAAGGGAGTTTTATTTTAAAGCGGATGCGTTTTGTTCTTCTTGTCTAGGTTCAAGGCCAGCCTCTTATGGTACAAGTCAGTGGGGGTCAGCTTATCACCTCCTCTGGACAGCCTATAATGGTACAGGCGATGGGAGGGCAGGGTCAAACCATCATGCAGCTACCTGTATCCGGTACTCAGGGGCTACAGCAGGTGAGCTCATTTTATTTCCACAATCTGTACATATGAGTTTGCCGTCTGAAATGTATTTGTTTATCATTTTAATAAACCGATGTACATTGTGATTTAGTTTCCTGAACTTTGGGTTTTAATAAAGACTGCTTTGTGGCACAGATTCAGTTGGTACAGCCGGGTCAGATTCAGCTCTCAAATGGACAAACTCTGCAGTTACAGGGTCAGCAAGGACAGACCCAACAGATCATAATTCAACAGCCACAGACCGCCGTGACCGCAGGACAAAACCAGGTAGCTTATCCGCACATATTCAGAGTGTGTGAATAGAATACAATGTGCAATACAATACACTGCACAAACAACCATACAATACAAAGATGAATAAACGTGCTATGTATTTTTAAGGGTCAACAGCAGATAACTGTACAGGGGCAGCAGTTGGCACAAACCGCAGAGGGACAGACCATCGTTTACCAGCCCGTGAATGCTGACGGCACCATCTTACAGCAAGGTAACACAAAGACACGACTGCCTTCCAAACATATGTTTCTCTTCGTGTGGTCTGTAATGTAATCCGTGCGATCATCTGTTCAGGAATGTTCACCATTCCAACTGCATCTTTAGCCGGAGCTCAGTTAGTCTCGACTGGATCGGGTACAAACGGCACCAACAATGGTCAGGGAACAGTGACGGTCACTCTGCCCATGGCAGGAAACATGGTCAACACTGGAGGAATGGTCATGGTGAGTGCTTTAGTCTTTCAGTTAACAACAGTGGAGATTACTGTTGGGTTGAAACTTTGTGTGTGTCGAATCAGATGGTCCCCGGAGGTTGCGGGACGGTCCCTAACATGCAGCGTATTCCACTTCCCGGTGCAGAGATGATGGAGGAGGAGCCTCTTTATGTCAACGCTAAACAATATCACCGGATACTCAAAAGGAGACAAGCACGGGCCAAACTAGAGGCCGAGGGCAAGATACCCAAAGAGAGAAGAGTATGTGTGACTACTGCATTGACAATGGCTTTCATTGGCTATTATTATAGGACATTTTCTTTATTTTTACTTGTGATGGTAATTTTATTTTCTATTTGATTATTTATTATGATATCATATGTGTTTTTAGTTTGATTAGTTTATTTAACTATTTTATTGATAATCACATTTTTTTGGGTTTTAACTTATTTCACTTTTTATTATTAATTTATTATTAGTGTATTTTATTTATTAACATTTAGGCGATTTTATTTAATAGACAATTTTAGTTCTAAAGTACATTGGCTGTAATATTTGAAGTATTAATGCATTTTTTTTATTGATTTTTTTAGAAATACCTGCATGAGTCCCGTCATCGTCACGCCATGGCCAGGAAGCGCGGAGACGGTGGCCGCTTCTTCTCTCCTAAGGAAAAGGAGGAGATGGCCCTGCAGGCCATGAAGGTGAGCGAGGGGCTTGAGCTCAGTTCTCACTGGCAAGCCACCTCTGCCCCGCCCCTGGGGTAACCTAGAGACAG
This sequence comes from Triplophysa tibetana, assembly GCA_008369825.1. Taxonomy (NCBI): domain Eukaryota; kingdom Metazoa; phylum Chordata; class Actinopteri; order Cypriniformes; family Nemacheilidae; genus Triplophysa; species Triplophysa tibetana. Next base: position 1,160,331 of record CM017911.1, on the reverse strand, counting down.
GTTTTCCATCCTATCCCTGCCCGTATCTCAGCCGAGAGACTGCAATGGTCGCGTACACCCTAATTTAATTTAGACCATCCATACACTGCGTGCCCAAGCTCTACCTCATGTGTCTTTACTCCCATCCGTCTGCCAATTTGAGGTCTCCGACAAAGTCGAATAAACATATATACTGAGATTTTAGTTTGTATGTTCTAGTGTGTCGTATGAGCAATGTCAAGATTAATCCCCATGTTTGCTATGCTGTCAAGCTTCTTTCATTATTTAAAGTTACAGTTTGACATTTCGGTCTGGTTGATGCTTGCAGAGAGCTCATGGTTACCTTTGTGTGCAGCTCACCGCTTTTTCTTTCGAAGTAAAACAGTGCCAGCTATAAACATGGGTGATTAACACACTTGAATGATAAAGGGGTCATTTCTAAAATGTCTAACACAAGGTAAATCGCTCCCCCTTTGGCTTCTTGCATTTCTGCTGTCTGTCTGAAAACACTTTGAACTTCTAGTCAGACTGCTGTTGTCACTGAGATGTATAAAGCTCTGTTCATTGTCCTTTTTGGTCTTAAGGGATACGTTTTGTTTATTTCATTTGTGATGTATGGCTTGGCTTTCACCCCTGGATGCTCTTCTGTCTTTGCCCAGAGCTGTTGCTTTGTTATTAATTTGCCATCTTGTGTTTCATTCACAGTGGGCCGTTGTTTCACTTTGCATTGCATTTGTGTTTGTTACTAAATGAGTATATGCCATTTTTATGCAAATAAACCTTTGTTTTTGATTTTTACATAATTCTTTGCCGTTTTTACATTTATGTGTTGAATGTTTAATGATGACCCTTGTGAAGACCATAACCTGTACAGAAACTATGTGGTTATGAACATTTTATTAGAAATTGTAATAGCTTTCTAGGTTTGTTAATTGATAGACAATTGACACAAAGTCGATTATCCAACATGTTTTATCGTGAATATATTTACACATGATCAGGGACACTTAATAGCAGAAAGTTTTCTGGGTTCAAACAGGTAAGAGGTCACGCAACACCAAGCAATCCACTCCTAGCACATGGTACAGAGGAAGACTTCATCTTTCATTTTTCTCTTTCCTAGCAGAAAACAGATCCTGACCAGCCGGACGAGGACACAGTTGGCCACATGATTCAGTTGGTGTGAGCCGATTTGCACACATTCTAGTCAGTTCGTCATACTACACTCCTACCTTTCAACTCAGGAGTTATGACACCACTGTTCAAGTGCTCTGTTCATCTTACTTAGCGAATCATTTTTATAGACTAAACACACCATCCACTACTGCCAGTCTATCGTGGAAGCATTGGGATTTTGTGTTGAGCTTCGTACTGAAACCATTTTACGGAAACATGTTAAAATAGATTGAAATGTGTTCATGATTTGTACTTCCACATCATTTCTTTATTTAATAGTAAGTGAGATGAAAATCCGTCTGAAATATAAATGTGAGGTGCTGTAGGTTTGTTTTATTCTATGCTGGTTGTTTTTGTTAACTGGATCAGACTGTGAAAGGTTGGCATTACTATGCACTTGTTTTCTGTTTGTCCATCAACCCACGAACAGACATCTCCAGAAACCTACAGTTCAGAAATCTTTGTACTTTATATTGGTGTCTTCCTTATATGAAAATAAAGGTTGACGGTCTGCACAAGGTTTTACAGGCTATTTATTTTTATTTCACTTTTATTGAATTTTGGTCAAAAGAAATCTGAAAATGTTAAATGCTCTCTCATTTGTAAGTCACTTTGGATAAATGAGTCTGCTAAATGTTAATCTTTTAGACATGCAATGATGAATATTCTGATACGCAAATGCTATTTACAATTTTTTTACTTTTGGTTACAAGTTCTGTATAAGCCAGTAGTTCTCAAACTTTTTCATTGTCCCCTTTGAGTACGGTGCATCGCTCCCTCCCCCAAATAAAGACTTATAATCCTAAACTTAGAATTTTAATTCAGCCAAAAACATTTTCAGTTATACAATGCAGGAACATCAATTATTTTGGTTGGTGGGCTTATTTTTTGTATGATAACTGTATGACACATTTCTATACTTCATGAAATGCCACAAAATCTATGGCCAACCTAAATTCATCTTAGTTTGAGGGCCACTGGTATAAGCAACAGTTGCAAACCTCTTATATAATAAATAAATTAATAAATTCATATTTAGTTTGACCTCCTGTGGTGGACTGAAATGATGCAAAAAAATCCGACTGGATTTAAGGTGTTTTTTAAAAGCCAGCAACCTATATCTGGAACATTCCAGATATGTTTGTATTTCTCATTGCCAAGTTACAAACACACACCCTGTTTGATTGCCTGTATTTTTAGACCCATCAGACATCTGAAGCATCTTTATGCTTGCATGTGTGTGAAGCCATTTTGAGTGACCAGGTTTTCAAGTCTTTTTTAAATGAGATGATTTACAATACGATCTGAAACTGAGTCTCATTGAGCTGCAAAACAATAAACAGATTTGATCTCCTGCATCAGCTTTATTCTTTATAAACCTGCAATAAGTTTAAAAGTGCTTTACACATTGATTGAAAGTTCTCTGTGACACTGGGGTGTGCTGGATAAGGAGACAATTCTAGAATCATTCAGTATGGTGATAGATCCATGACAGATCGAGGCATCTAAAATAGTTCTTGCTGTTATTTCTGTGGCCTCATATCTGCATATGAAAACTGAGGCTTTTAATTGGAAAGATCTGACAATCTGTTCTTCTCGAAATGAAAGGAATCGACACAATGTGGCAATTCAAAGTCCTCGATGCAATGCAAAACAGGTCATCACAACACAAAACAGATGTTCATGGAAGTGTTTCTGTAATGAATAAAGGAACCGCTGGATAGCTTTGCCAGCACCGGCTGCAGACAGGTGCTTCATCACATCTTTTGTGGGAAATTAAGAAACGATAACAACAAAAAAGTTAAACATAAATCTGTATAAAAAACAGCTTCTATCCTGCTTCAAGATAAGATAAGATAGCGATTTTTTGTCAAGAATATACATTTTCTCCAAGTCTCTGACACACTTTGTGTATTTGGGTGTGGTCCCCAATAACATGGACCAAGAATCAAATCATCATCCCTCCTGAAATACAAAATCTTTTCAGTACTGTGAATTCCCATTTGAGCTGATTCTTCCAGCAAACGTTTGTCATTCCTGTGAAAATCGAATGCTAATTCCACCGCAGCACTTGGCTACACTTTGGCAGAAGGGTAAGATGAAGATGTCTAAAACGCTGCTCCATAACATCTGCAACCACCCTGTGTTTATCAAGACCACCTGCACACACGGTGTAAGGAACCTGGAAGAGATAAAAGTGGGTGCTGGGGTTTAATTTGTTGGGTTCAAATCCCTATTTGAGTAATATCGTGATAATATTCAGTCATACCAGATGTGAATGAAGCTGAGGATGGCAAAAAGAACTCCAGCGATGAGGGACACGGGAACAGCCAGCAGAGCTGTGATGATGCGATAACACCAGACCCTGCACACTTCGAAAAGAGCGTGACTCCAGATCCACACCCGGTCCCCACTGCGGACCGACACCGGTTCTGCTATCACATCTTGAAAAGTCACCTGACATTCAAACATTGATAACACTGTCAGTGCATTCTCTGTATTGGATGCTAACTGGTCAACCAGCATCACCAAACTGTAAAAACGATATGTTGTTTTAACTTAAAAAATTAAGTTACCCGGCTGCTCTAAAATGTATTATTAAATATAAAAATATTAAATATAGAACAATTATTTTTATTAATATATATAATATTATATATAAATAGAAAGATGTTATTAAAAATATTAGTTAACGTAACAATTTTGCATTAAATTCACATAATAACTAATATTGTTACTTTAATTAACTATTTTTCAACTATTTGTTGAAACAAAAAAACAGTTTTAAAGTGCAGCTTTGACCAACTGTCCAGTTCTGGTCCTGGAGGCTAACTAGTCCATACTGTATATAATCTGTGTTAAAAATCACAACATAGTTACATTATGATACGCAACATGTGAGTTCAACTACTCTTGTTTATGAAAAACATTACACAACATATCCTTAAAGTCTCCAGTAGTCATTTAATCAGCATTTTAGATGCATTGTGGCCATTTCAGTCCAGTGTCTGTTGAATTTCTACAAAATCAAGTAACATTAAGTCATCTGACTGACAGCATGACAAGAAACAAAAATCCAGGTTAACACAAATCTTTTTTTTTACTTTTCCTCAATACACATAGAAATGTGACTGTTGTATAGAAGTGAATGAACTTGTTTTCTTTGCAGTATTTGATGTGTGAAAAAATTCAGAGCATCTTTTCTGTAATTTTCACCTTTTTTTCCAGTTTTCATTTACTGCAAATAGGCACAATGTTTTGATTGTTAGTTGTTCACAGAATGAAACAAAAATTATAATTTTACTTTGGTCTTTGATTTATTTTCTGTGGCTATATGGAAGCTAAAAGAGAAGTTGATTCCAGGCATTAATATAAACTAAATGATGAGGCTCGTTCGACTTCATGCGGCGCCGCAAGATCAGACAGGCATATGACATCAAAGAGAGCGTTTAGAAAAACCATTCAAAGTTTGCTTTTGAATCGCTCTGGTCATGTCATACACCTGTCGGGTCTTGTTGCCGGTGTCATATCAAAATCTGACTCCCCGTGAGATTATGACTCACCTGTTTTCCCCTACGAAAGTTAGGATTAGGTGTGGGGGTGGGCTTTAGAGATAGAGACCAATCACAAAGCAGCAACCTAAGAGAATGAACCAATCAGACGTAGGGGAGTCAAAATCTCACGGGGAGTCGAAATACGATACAACACCGGCTTTTAAAGGGGGAGGAGCCACACAACATAACTTCAAGCCTACTTTCTTGTTTCAGTGAAAATTGCACCAAGTGTATTTGAAGGCACAAGTAACAGTATTCACTACTGTATTTAAACATGAAGCATTTAAAATCATGTACAGCAGTTCTCATTGTAAGCCACATTAATGTTGTCTCACCTAGAAGCTGCCAACTCAGTATTTTATGAATTTGAAGTCACTGCGCTGTGAACACTGTACTGTAGGGCTTCTGGAAGTCTTTAATAGTTGTGTGATATGCCTGCTCAGCCCATCCAGTAGGCGGTTACTATTATTGTCCACAGCCGTGTAGATATTCACACATGTGCTTCTAATCCATCTCCTGCTCCCTGTGGGTGTCTTAAATGTCAATACCATGTTCCTTGTATTGCGCTTCCATAATGGCATTAAATGCAAAGGTTTTTGGAATACGAATGATCAAAATCTTGCAGACATAAATCTTGTATTTTGTCTCAATAGGACCTGGTTCTGGAATAACATCCCTATCAGATCCATATTAGTCTCATGGGTACTGGTTTCCCTTAGGACTGAACATCAATAACAATTATTGTAATATTCAGCCATCCTATAATTTCTCAGATTTCACAGGTTTGGATTGATTTAATATCATTATTGGACGTTAACGCTGTTCCAGGACCAATGAAAGATCCAAGAACACAACAATATACTAAATGAAGTCTGTGGGAACTAAACGCATATAATGATCATATGGATTACCTTTAGACACTCATTTATTTGTTTTGGGTCCCTCTCGTCGATCAGAGGCCTGGTGTCGCTCTGTGTGGAGATTAAATCATCTTCTTCCTCCTCCAGGACGGTTTCCAGCTGTGTCTTCCATGGCTGTTGCTCCCCATCATCCTCTCCATCTCCCGCATCGCTCAGGTCAATCTCCGTCTCGCTCGGGTCCATACTCCGCATCATGGTGCCCGTCATCAATATAATGTGAGGTCGTGAAGTCAAAACTGCACCGAAACACGCACAAAGTACACCTGACACGTACTGTAGTGCACACACTCACTCACACAAACACAGTGAATGGAAAGCGGGCTCAATTGTCTCAAAGCTGTGGCAGTGATATGAGATATATGAGGAAAGTGATGATGCCCTCGCAGGCATTCCCAAACAGGCCCCAATGGGAGGATCACTGCCCCCACTGACACATCGCACTATAAATACATTTGTACTGACTGCTCAAATACAGCCCGCTGGTCAACTCCTACACGCGAAACGTTCAGAGGGATCAACTGAATCAAGCATCTGGAATGATTTTAGCAGAGATTGGGATTCATTAGAGAAATTAGTTGTGAAAACTATTAGAACTCTTTGGATAAAAATGACAAGATGTAGGAAGCAGCATCCTTGCTTAAAGAACAATAGAAGCCTTCACAGATGTTCTAATGGAGTCAGTGGTTATAATGGGAGTTGCATTGGTTTTAACAAGAGCTTCTTTTAAACAAATGGTCTCTGTGGGTCTCATTTCTAGAAATGATATATTTATTTTTCAGAAAGGATATCACGTCTGTTCCATGAACTCAACTCTGTTAACAAAAGGGGACGAGACGTAGAAAGACATTTTCTGATTCAGTGTGAGCATTTGTACTGTATCAGGTGGGTGCACTTCAAAAAAAATTGGCTAGATTGTTGGAACGGATGTACCTTGTACGTTTAGTATGAGAAAGGGAAATTATTAAAGAGACTTATTTGATCAGATAGAATATATAAAAATTTTTTTTAGTGTATTACATCAGCAATGCTTTGTTAAGAGATGCTTTCCAAAACTTTGAATCAATTGAACCATTGAGCCCTCGATATACTGCACATTGAGGACATCTGCTGGTCAGACATGTGTACAGAAAGTGGAAAGACTAAAATGTCATTTGTTCATTTTTAAGCATTTAAAAGAGATAAGAGTTGACTGAACTGTTTACCAGACTTCAGTTCTGCTGAACGATCTCAGTGTTGTCTTTAGTCTTATAAGAGCTGTTTACTGCATCACGACGGTGTCCTGTAAGCTGTAATAATTCCTTCAGTATATTCAAGCACTCATGCTCAACAGATTTAAATGTGTGCTTTCAGGAAAATGTGTGTTATCCACAGCAAATTTCACACATAGCAGCAAATCCTGAATATCATCTCATCTCTCTGATGTATCAGCTAAAAAGTTTCTAAGATACAAAACCCTCAAAAGATTCAATGTGCCTGTCTATCATCGCAGGAAAAAGATCTGATGTTTAAGATCAATTTAGCAGAGCACTTTATCTTACATAAAAAAAATCCTCTCTCACAGTTGCGCTCTTACTTATTTATTTTTAGCATTGTTTATTTAAAAAAAATCACCAATCACCATTATTTAATCTTTCTTATGGGATTTTTCCTGATTCACGGCTGTTTCACAACATCACATTTACAAATGTTCTTTCGGCCAGCCCTGGTTTAGTTTGCTTTATCCTTTAAGACTAATCTGCATTTGATTCCCTGCTGTCAAATGTCCTCATTGAACCCCATTATGAAATATTGTTTAAGGGAACAATTCACCTATATTTCGCATATACTAAGATGTAAATTGAATTCTATAAATACTATACTTGAACACATTATCAGAGTTATCATAGTTTTGATTTTAGTTGAATCAATATTGGAAATGAGCTTTTAATGTTAGAATTTTGTACTTATGTTAATTATATCTCGGTACATAAGATTAAATAATGTTTTTGTTTTTTGTCTAATATTGTAATTTTAGCGCTTTAAATAATTTTTAGGTCATCATTTTATTTGATTTCAATGAACAGAAACGTTTTCAAAGTTTTCTTTTTAGTAAACTAAAACAACCTTGTACATTACACATAAAAATCATTTAAAGTCGATGTTTTTGTCTGTTTGTGTTGCTTTTGCACCAGTGCTAGATTTACTATGTTATGCAATCATAAGAGGTAGGTCAGAGATACACCATGGGCTTGGGCCAAAAGTCCAATCAGAAAATAGGCAGAAATATAACAGATAATCACTATTTAAGTGAAAAACGTGTATAACAATAATATTTTACAGCCCTACTCACAATGTATTATAACAGTTGTCTTGTTGTGTTTCTATTCATCTTAAGCAGTTTTAGGAGAAAAATCTTGAAATCTTGAAGCAGGATCTGAGCAACACAATTTTACCAGGACAAAACAAAATCATTACTTCACATGTGCATTTTCACCATAAATACATGGACACAGCTGTTACTGGTGCTGGCATCTCCAGTAATAAACAATAGACAAGGCCGGTAATACTGTTCCACTTGCAAAGAAACAAAGAACAATTAAATGTGTTGTAATGAGTGACTCCATATACTGTACGTACTTTGAAAATAAGGGCAAAGATATTTCACAGACAATGGGCATTACTGTGCCAACCATGCTGCCAAAAGACATTAGATGACCAACCAATGAGCTGTAAACACAACATAACTCAACATACAGTATGCTGTCCAATAGAATTAATACAGCAAAAATCTAATTTCAGAAACTCCGTTAAAATACACATTTAGAAATAAATACCGTACGTACAGATAGATTGCTTTAACTGTGCAATATTCCTTTATATGAGGTCGTTCCGTGCCTGCTTATTTTTTCTAATGTTTGACCTGCACCGCAGATGGATTGTTTATTATATAAGTTAATGTTGTAATATTCATCAAATAAATGGTAAACTGGTATTTTACCCAAATAATATCAATTTCAATAAAATAATCTGTATGGTCTCTTCATCTAGCTAGATGTTAAAGGGATAGTTCACCGAAAAAAGAAAGATTCTTTCATCAATTACTCACTTTCCAGTTGTTCCAAATCTGTATAAGTTTGATGAACACAGAGAAAGATATTTGGAAGAATGCTTATAACCAGACAGTTCTTCTATGGGGTTTAAGAACTGTTTGGTTCCAAGCATTCGTCCAAATATCTTTCTCTGTGTTCACCCAAACAAAGAACAGGTTTGAAATAACTAGAGAGTGAGTAATTCATGACAGAATTTAAATTTTTGAGTGAACTGTCCCTTTAATGTATATAATGTAATAATGTACCCAATGTGCAGCATATAATGTTCGACCAATAACTGTCTATGTCTTGTGTGGAAAAAAAATCTTGTGGGTCTAGCATGGCCTTGTAAACGTACGGTACTGTTTAGTGTGTTGACAAAATGTTTACATGATCTTGTAAGTCGCTTTGGATAAAAGCGTCTGCCAAATGAATAAATTTAAAGTCACCATTGAAAAACTTTTTAATTGTTTGAAGACATTTGTTGATTTCTGTTTGTTGCTGTAAGTAATGCGTTTAAATATGTATTCTCTTCAATATACATTTGTTTCAACAGTAAGGAAAATATGAAGAAAAGAAAGTTTTGCTTTCTTTCAACATCAGAGTGGAGCTGTTAACTCCTCATTCAATGTTTAAGTGACTTCTTCTGCTATTTGTCCCTGTATCAAAAAGCTGTTTTGCTCCAATGTACTCCTCGGCGTGACCGTATGGTAGCTGCATCTATTTCCCTCCTCGCCCCTATTCCTGTGCAAAAAATGAAAGACGTCCTCCTGGCCTGAACGCTCGCGACCGGACACTGAGCCCCGCATCGGCCTACGGGGCGATCGACAACACAACAGGATCTTACACAACTCCTCCCTGATCTGACGGTTCAGCAGTCCATAAAAAAACGGGTTCAATGCAAACGTCGAGTAAGCCAGCCAGGTGACTAGACCCTCTGCTTCATCAAAATCACTATGAGAGAACCCCAAAGACAGATGCAGATGAAAAGCAAAGTAAGGCAGCCAGCAAAGCAGAAAGTGGCCCACGATAATGGCTAAGGTGATGGCCGCTTTCCAGCCCACCAGCGTTCTCTTCCTTCTGCGGGGGACTTGGTTTCTACGGACGCTGCTGCTAGTGGTTATGATGGTGGTTTGGCTGTTGACGGAATCGGATCGACGCTTTGGGTGAGGGGTCGGCCAGCTAGGGATCGGCCCCCTGTCCCTGGCGGCCGTGTGGGCGACCTTATAGACATTGGCGTAGACGGCAAGTATGATAGCAGATGGTACACAAAAGCAAACGGCGCAGAAAAGAATAGTGAACATCCGTCGATGTCCACTGTGGCTCCAATGTAGAGAGCAATGGGTGGCGGCGATGGAGCTTCTGCTGCCGTAATTGGACCACCCGAAGACGGTAGCCAGTCCGAGCGAAGTGGAAACCAACCACACCAGACCCATCACGGCGGCCGAGACCCACGGGGTCAGCCTGGCCTCGTATCTCATGGGATGTACAATATAGAAATAACGTTCAATACTAATCACTGTTACAGTAAAAATGGAGGCAGATATGAGAAAGGCATTGAGGAACACATACAGCCGGCATTCGAGTACCGAAAACACCACGCCAGCGAAAAATGGTGATCCGCAGACGATGCCCAGAGGCATGAGCAGGGCGGCACACAACAAGTCCACGATGCACAGGTGACCCACTAAACTAAACTTACGAAGATGGGGAACTTTTAAAACGACGGCTAGGATGCAGCTGTTTGCCAGCAGCGCTACCGCATTAAGGGTCACCATGACGATGAGGACCGATGTGTCTCGTAAACGTGATTGAGGATTGGACATGGTGCCCAGCTGCATACTGGGAGCCAGGTGTTCTGGGTGGCCATGGCTCAGTGTCTCATTAAGTTCAGTTTCGTTAAGCTCCGTTAATGGAGGTAATCCAGATGCGTCCATTGTTTACAGCGTGGTGCACACGACACGAAACAGAACCAGGGGTTTCTCCATTTTCAACCAATCGGACATACACGAGTCCTTGTCTGGAGGTCAAAGGTTGGCTCTGTTGAAGAAACAATGTGAGAATTAATATTGAACTTTAAATATATTTATGGCATAAATTTTGACAGGGAGTATGAAAGCACACATTACCACATAGCATTTGGGTCAATATCAGAGCCTAAAAGTGTATATTTAGAAAATATTTGCCTACATTTATTTTTGTTTACATATTATTTTAATTATCTATAAAGATTTATTCATTTTTATACATTCTTCTTAAATATATACATGTATGTGTTTATAAATACAAAATTAATATGCTTTAATCTAGATAGGATTAGTAGTATATTTTGAACAGCCCAAAATAAAACAAATAATCATTTGTTTCATTATTATATTAGTAGATTTGTATGCATTTATTATGTGAATGATCTTCAAAAATTTCCCCCACCAAATTTGTTTATTTATTACTGTGAAATATGACCTTATGCTTTACATTGTAATGAACAATATCAATGCATTACCGACATAGTGTCCAGAAAAAAATATGGTTTCACCATTGCTCTAGTCCTGAAAAGTATAGTCATACTATTGTTCGTAATACCAGGTTTTATAAAACGTGTGCGGATAACCAGTAAGAGAAAGACTGAAGCTAGATCAATTGGAATAATTCATGATGCTCTATTCGTGGAGCTCTTAGTGATGTAAGCGTTTAAAGTGGAGTATAATGAGGGTGTTTGTTCGTCTGCAGCTGCTGCAAGGGCTTTCTATGCCATTTGCATGAGCTCACTGTCACCTGCACATCACAATACACACATACGAACACTCTCACAGCCACAGACATCATCTCACTGCTGTCATTTACTGGCATTTATCTACTAGAAGCACAGTAGTTCTCATCCATGGGGGCGCGACAAGTTTAATATATGGGGTGGCCAAGGCTAATTTAGGGGGTCCACGGACCAAATAAGTGTGTAACCCGGACCTGGCATCGAAATATAAATAAATAAAAATAAAATAAAAATGTGGAAATCATAGTTTAACCGTGCTAACTTGTGTAATTTAAACAGAAATAAAGCAGCACCAGTGGTGTCTTTAAACTGATGTGGATCAGAGCACAATGTCAGATGTTATAAATATGAAACATATATTCATTTCATGGGACTGTCAGATTAAAACAAAATCATTGATGCTGATTATTGCCCTCGATTATTAGCCTACTTTCATATTTAAGAAGACGTTTTATATGCTACAAAAGAAGCTCAGAAGCGTTTATGAATGCTGCTTTTGTTCTCTAAGCCAAGGAACATAAAAATCAGTTGTTCAAACGGGAAATATATTATCTAAATGTAAATGTAAATGTAAATATATAGAAAACAATCAAAGAACATTCAAAATCACTAAAACACTCAATGGCTTCCGGTTATACATTAAAGAGTCTGACTACTCAATTGAATCTGTTTCTTACATCTTACAATTTTGTACCTGTACGCTGTTTTCATGATAAACTTCGAGATCGTGGCGCACTTCAGCAAAGCTCTTCTTCACCGGGAATCATTTAAACGCCTCTGATTGGCCAGTATATTCATACAATGGGTCTGATTGGCTGTAATGCTCAAACCTGTAGCAGAGCGAATGTAACGCTGTCACCGACATTGGTTCATTTTCAATTTATCTAATTTACATTGCGACAGTCTGTCGTAATTAGTTTTTTATTATGCAGGGACCGTTTCCCCCCTTTATTTCGACTTTGGAGGGCAGTTTTGTTTACCTTGTTGTCATTTGTTTCCAAAGCCTCTGTTAATTAATTTCCGACCCTGATGTAAACAATGCATGTTGGGAACCGACACTATCTCTTAATGCTTTTTAAAATATGATACTTCCTTCTTGTGTATATTTTTCTAAGTTTAGAAAACTTTACATTTACGCAACATCAAAATGTGTAACTTTACAAAGGTATAACACTATGATGGTATGGTTCAACAAAAAAAACGTACCTGGATGAGTCTGACTTGAAACGGATGAAAGCGTGTACGGTTTAATAGTCCATTTGTTTAGCAAATTGCAGCGATCCATTTGCTTCTTTTCGATCTTTCGTCAGTCTTTAAAAATAAATCTCAGATTTTGCTCTCTACAATCCATCACACAAATTTTTTCCGTAGTAAAATAAAACGCTGCTGTTCCAGTGTGAATGGGGATGTCAGTGGTGTTCAGTGCCACCCTCGACCCCCATCTGGCTCCACCAATGGGAGTGGCTTATAAATCTTTTCATAAATTTCTAAAGCTGTTGACAGTTATTAAATATGTAAATCGCTATTTTCGACAGTCAATGACACCACGCGACGTCTGTATTATTAACTGCGAATAAACTCTCGATCGTGTGAAAATAAATAAAATGTGCATCGTTCTCGTGATCTAGCAGATTAATCCTCTTGGAAGAATGCCCAAAACACCACAATTTTGTAATGGTATTAATAAAAAACGCTAATGGTTCACAATGGCATTTTGATGTAAACCTCTGTGATGGTTTATTTAGTTTATCATTTATATATATATATATATGTGTGTGTGTGTGTGTGTGTGCATATAGCGCATATAGTGCATACATACATATATATATATATATATATATAAACCCTTACTATATCTAACATTTGCACATTATCCTATCCATCCTCAGTGTATAGGGGGAGAGATATTTAAATGGGTTTACATGAAAGGGTTGAGAAGCACTGATCTACCAGAATTAAACCAGTGAATCGTGCAGATAAACCATTTATGGGTCAAATACTTGATGATTTTCAACATGCCAATTTTAAATAAATGTCTGTTTTCAAACATTAATAATCTGGTGTACACATAAATGCAGATTCAAATTTTATATTAAGTAATTTTTTCAATTACGAATATTACGAACTTAATAAAAATTAATATATTTCCTTGACATCTTTAGTATTTAAAGCGATAAGGAACAAAGTATTTTAATTCCTTTGAGTTTTGATAAGTAATCATCACATATTTTTTATCCATGATCTTGTCTTCTTAAACAAATATAACAAACTAATTTTCTTGAAAACTGATATAAATGTTTCATATATACCATTCACTTCAGCACTGTGTAAGGGATTCCTCTTTTTGATTTGTGTTATGAAAATGAGGAAATAGACCTATTGTTGGTAGACTTTACGGCTTTAGGCAAGGCAAGGCAAGTTTATTTATATAGCACATTTCATACACAAGTGCAATTCAAAGTGCTTTACATAAAATGATCGACAGAAAGAATAAAACGTATGTTTAAAATGCAAATTATTTAAGATCACAAAAATTTTAGATTTTAAGAAACAATAAAACAGCAATAAAATGTATTAAAAATGTGAGTGTATATATAAAAAGAATAAGAGCAAAATAAAAATAAATTAGAAATAGAAGTGCAGTTGATGTAAAGCAGCAAAGTGCTCAGGTTGTGAATGCACAGCTAAACAAGTGTGTTTTTAATCTGGACTTAAAAGTATCTACTGTTGGTGAATGTCTGATGTCATCTGGAAGCAGATTTCAGCTACGGGTGGCGTAATGGCTAAACGCTGACTCGCCCTGTTTTGAGTGAACCCTTGTTATCTCTAACTGACATGATCCTGATGATCTGTGAAGTCTGATTGGTTTATATTCAATGAGCATATCTGAGATGTATTTAGGTTCTAGACCATTGAGTGATTTATAGACAGTTAATAATACTTTGAAGTTGATTCTAAAAGTAACCAGTGTAAGGACCTGAGGATTGGAGTGATATGCTCAGATTTTTTGGTTCTGGTCAGAATTCTGGCAGCAGCGTTCTGTATGAGCTGCAGCTGTCTGATGGTCTTTTTGGGAAGACCTGTAAGGAGTCCATTACAGTAATCCACCCTGCTGGTGATGAAAGCATGGACTAGTTTCTCTAAATCTTGGCTTGAGACAAAACATCTGATTCTGGCTATGTTTCTGAGATGGTAGTACGCTGATTTGCTTATTGCTTTGACATGACTGCTGAAACTAAGGTCAGACTCCAAAATGACCCCAAGATTTTTTACCTTGCTTTGTGTCTTTAGACCTCTTTAAAGAGAATACGTATTAAAACAGAGTATGTTTTATGTTTATGCAACAAATAAAACATTGTGCAGTCTGAAGCAGACATGATAAATTAGACAAATTATAAACTGAAGATCAAATTGGGAATAAATTGATTTTATAGAAAAATCTATTGATTTACTTATGTGATTTTAAATTATTGAAACATAATATAAATGATTAAAAATACAATGGCATCTGCAATGCCAAATTAAAATTATGATTTAATTATTCCGATTTTTCTCTCTTAGAAAGGTCTAATATGCATTAAACGTTTCCATTAAACGCTTATTGCGAATGAGTAAATAAAGAGTCATAGGCAACTGCTGGAATTAATTATGTATTAAATATCTCGATATAAAAAAATTGGAAACTGTACATAACATGAGATAATACACCATATGTGTAATATAATAGCAAAACATGTGAATTAACAGAATACATTCATAGTGAACTCAAAATATAATTTATACAGTATAGTAGAATATAACGGCACACCGTCCAGTAGAAGTGTATAATAAATAGGCTAGGTCCATAACCATGTGCATTGTCTTTGCATTCAGTTCAGCAGAAAATCAAGTTTTGCATTGTTATAGTTTGGAGAGTTGATCAGAGAGCCAATCCAGTCCTTCATATAAACCTGATCCTGAAACTGCACAGGTTTGCTGAATGTACCACTGAGAGAGAAATAAAGAAAACGTACATACAGCTCTTATTATCCTTTATGTCATTTCACTTTTATTTCTCATAACTAGCGTGTTTTATTGTCCCATCAAACAATTCAGTCCTGTAAACAATGACATCATATGTAACTCACCTGTCTGTTTTTGAGGGTATGTAAACTTAGTCTGTCTGTCAGCTCGTGGACTGGCATGGCTTTGGGTAAATCCTGCTTGTTTGCAAGTACTAGCACAACAGCGTCTCTCATCTCATCCTCCTGAAGCTGAAGAGAATAAAAGGAGGCAATTTTATTTAGATTGCATTTTACTGTGGGTTTTATTTACACTGTTTTTAAGTTAGTATATATTACTGCAAATCAGTTAAATTTTATTTAAACATTTTAGGTAGCAAAGTAAACTATGTGCAAACTTCCTGAATCTACTCAATAAAATTGAGGCAACAGTTTCCACTCAATTAGATTGAGTACATTTTATTCAATGTTTTTAAGTAAAGAGAACCTAAATTTATCAGCTATGAGTCATGACACACTAAAATAAATTAGATAAAGTCTATATAATATTTCTCAATTTTAATTACTTACAACACTGATCACAATAATGGTGACATCAAATGAATCTTGTTCATTGTCAAAAAGGGGTTTTGTAGACGTTTGTTATTTGCTCAATAAAAGCAATTGACGGGATCTCCCGTTTCTGACCATTTGTAGGTCAATTCAATTTTCTTTGAATAAGTCATACTTAGTGTTTAATTATTCAATATTTATACTTCATAATGAGCAGATGAACTGTTGTCAGTTTTATAAACTAATATTACTCCATTTTTATAAGTAATTAATATTGAGTAATAAGGTAGACTTTATCTAATTTATTTTAGTGTGTCATGACTCATGGCTAGTAAATTCAAGTATTCTTTACTTAAAATCATTGAATAAAATCTACTCAACATAATTGAGTTGAAATTGTTGCCTCGATTTCATTGAGTAGATTCAGGAAGTTTGAACACAGTCTACTCTACATTTTTTTTTGGGGTATTTGGCAGACGCTGTTATCCAAAGCGACTTACATTGCTTTACCCTATACATTTTACATAGGTATTTGCAGTCCCCTGGGTTCGAACCCACAACCTTGCGTTGTTAACGCAATGCTCTTCCCACTGAGCTACAGGAAAGTTTTGCTACCTAGCATATGTAAGTACAATTAACTCAATTCTTTTCAGGAAAGTGAAATTCTTTTCAGGAAAGCAACTTACATTGCTTTACCCTATACATTTTACATAGGTATTTGCAGTCCCCTGTGTTCGAACCCACAACCTTGCGTTGTTAACGCAATGCTCTTACCACTGAGCTACAGGAAAGTTTTGCTACCTAGCATATGTAAGTACAATTAACTCAATTCTTTTCAGTTAATAAATATACTTTCTTGACTTACAATCTTATGGAGTTCTGCTGATGCCGTCTCAATTCTGTCATGATCACTGCTGTCCACCACAAAGATCAGACCCTGAATTACACAAACACGTGTTTATTGCATACATGTGACCTTTTAAACCTGTTTTACGTCTGAGTCATGCTATGAAATGTATGAACGTTTGCAATGCATTATGTAACAACAGGTTAAACCAAGAGTAATTAACCTTTTTGAAATAAAGAGATTTTTCGTTAAAAATATCCAGAAGAGAGTAATTTATGATTAAAACTTACCTTAGTGTTCTGATAGTAGTGTTTCCAGAGACGTCTGATAGTGTCCTGACCACCAACATCCCAAACCGTGAATGAGATGTTCTTATATTCAACTGTCTCCACATTAAAACCTAGAGAGGAGAAACAGGGTCATTGATCACATGAATCAATAACATAAGTTTATGATGTTAATAACACAAAATACAAATCTCAGGGGACTTACCAATAGTTGGAATGCTTGTGACAACTTCACCAAGTTTGAGTTTGTAGAGGACTGTGGTCTTTCCTGCTGCGTCCAGACCGACTTGGAGAAAAAAAAAAATATATGATATAATATAATATATACATATAATTACTATAAAATAATTGAGATACACGGACAAACATATTTACTCACCCATTAACAATCTCATCTCCTTCTTCTCAAAGAGACGAGCGAAAACGTACGAAAAGAAGTTGCCCATTTTTACCAAAAACTTCGAATGTGAATATTCGATGTTAGTCCGATCTCTCGGACTGGTCGTGTGATCAGACTGTGTGTGTGAGGTCGTTTATATAGAGTCACAAGAGCTTACTTTCACTTTGACTGACACCTCAGCACTAGAAGCGCGCAGTTTCTCCAGAGGCAAATCCAACGTGTTCGAAATGACGTCACCGCAGGTTTTGTCTCTGTATTTCTATTTGACCACAACAACTTTATACACGCGACAGATAAATAAAAACTAGTGATTTCAAGCATTCAAAGTTTTTAAATCAAAACCAATGCACACACTTTGCTTCCAGAAAAGTTATTTTTATTCACATTTAGCTGACGCTTTTATCCAAAGCGGTTTACAAAGGTAAACAATGGAAGCAATTGGAGCTATTAATAAGTTAGTATACGTTTTAGGACATTAAATAGCCTCCTTTTAAAACCGTTGTTGCAATCTCAACCATTGTCGTTTCAGAAAGTTTGGTTTATGCTGATCCTAGACAAAAAGCGTTTATTAAGGTGGCTGTACAGTATAAAATATGTTTTAACCTTGCGAAAACAACATCGGACAAGTTAAAATATGGCTTTGTTTTTGTTTAGGCATGTTAAAATGTAACACACGCGGTGACGTCATTTTTGAACGCGTTGGATTTGCCTCTGGAGAAACTGAGCTGCGCGTCTCGTGCAGTGTGGCGGTATTGAGCTGTCAGTCAAAGTGAAAATGCGCTGCTGTTACTCTATATAAACACACAAACACGCACAGTCTCACATCACACACTCAGTCTTCACATCTGACAGCAAACAGCGTTTTCATCTGCACTGTTGGAAATATGGGCATCTTCTTCTCCAGTGTTGTATCTCGTCTATTTCAGAAAGAGCAGATGAGATTGCTTATGGGTGAGTAAATATCATTTTTTTCAGTTTTTCTGCTCTTTTTCTTTTACTTTCGGCTTATAACAGTAAACTGTTTTGGTAATCATAGAATGCTAATGTGAATATATGAAATAATTCTGTGTATTTAAGTAAGTCTTGTTGTAAAATATATTGATTTCTTTCTCCAAGTCGGTCTGGATGCAGCAGGAAAGACCACAGTCCTCTACAAACTCAAACTTGGTGAAGTTGTCACAACCATTCCAACTCTTGGTAAGAAGGTCAAAATGTACAAATAGTGAATAATTTGTTGCAAATCTAATGAATTCAAGCTTACAGGATTTACAGAATTATGAATTGTATTTAAAATCTGTTCATCTAGGTTTTAATGTAGAGACAGTTGAGTACAAGAACATCTCATTCACTGTTTGGGATGTTGGTGGTCAGACCACAATCCGAGGCCTCTGGAGACATTACTATCAGAACACTAAGGTAACACACAACATTCTTATTAATTGCTGGTTGTTTTTTGTGTGTGTGTGTCTGGCACTTGCTAAATGAACCTTAAATTGTCTTTAACCTTTGAAGTGAACAGTGGGTGTGTTTGTGTAACTCAGGGTCTGATCTTTGTGGTGGACAGCAGTGATCGTGACAGAATTGAGACGGCAGCAGAAGAACTCAATATGATTGTACGTTCAACAAGAAACTATATTTTGATTAAAACCATTTCTATCCGTCATTATTTTATTAAAACTATGTTCAACCCTTTAGCTTCAGGAGGATGAGATGAGAGATGTTGTTGTGCTTGTACTCGCTAACAAGCAGGATTTACCCAAAGCCATAACAGTCCACGAGCTGACAGACAGTTTGGGTTTACAGTGCCCTCAAAAACAGACAGGTGAGTTACATATGATGTCACTGTTCACAGGTCTGAAGATTACTTTGTCTTTGTTTGACGTGTCAATAAAACATTTTAGTTATGAGAAATAAAATGTTTCTGTCTCTCTCTCGCAGTGGTATGTTCAGTCAACCTGTGCGGTTCAAGGATCAGGTTTATATGAAGGACTGGATTGGCTGTCTGATCAACTCTCCAAACGATAACAATGCAAAGCATTCAAGTGTGAAGACAATATTTTGTTTTAAACAGAATTGTATATTTTTTTATGATGTACTATCAGGTTCCTCTAAGCATATTGTTAATCCATATTATGATAATTCCCATTTTTTAGGTTTTTGCACTGAATTAGAAGACACAGTATAATTTATTCGAAGATGGTTATTTATTACTACACTACTGTATTTTGACTGCTGTATGATGTAACGTTTACAATCTCAATTCTTAGTACTGTCGTTTTTTTTTAATTCATATTTTGTTATGTGGAACATTTCCCTAAATATTTGTTGTGCCTATAATAAAGGATGTTTAAAAGCAGTTTATTTGCTGATTACTGTGATTATTTATTATATTGCCTGTTATTTGTATGATTTGCTAAATAATAATTGGAGTACACAAATCTGAAAATGGGAATTATTGTGATTAGAACGAGACAGACAGAAAGACAGAAGACATAGAACATAAAATAAAAAATAAAGGGATTTATAATAAACAGAATATAGTTCAAATAGAAAGTGAATCATATAAAATGTCTTATGGCTATACGCAGTATTGTTATTTTATTGATATCATTGATAACAAACAAACATAAAGCCATCATACAATAATTATATACACGTATTCTTGTGTGATCAATCTGCCGTCGGACAGTTTTGCATGATGTGGCACCTGTGACGTCATTTTGACCGCGTTGGAGCTGACGCGCAAAAAGCGTGAAGACTTCGTGAGGCGCTGCGCAAACCAATCGGCGTATGAAACTGAGATATCGCGAGATCGATTTGAAAGCCAAAGCTCGGAAAGCCGTGCTCTCGCGATACTTCGATGTCTACGCCGATCGCTTGCGCAGTGCCTCTCGAAGTCGATCACACCTACTTTCATTTGAAGAGAGAGTGCTGAAGAAAGAGAGAAAACAGTAGAACAGGAGAAGAAAGAGGAAAGAGAGAAGAACGGGTGATTTTAACTCGCTTCTGCCAAGTTTAAAGTCAAGCCGCAGTCAGAGTTTGATGTTTAATGAGAGTTCAGCTGTGAAGTGCTGACAGGCGCTGTGCTAAAGGCTAACGGCTGGTTATCGTTCCCAAATAACTTTTAACACGTTTAAAACTTTTTCTTTTTTTTCTGAGTTGTTTTAACATGGGTCTGACTATCTCAAGCATCTTTTCTCGCCTCTTTGGAAAGAAACAGATGAGAATCCTCATGGGTGAGCTGACAACTGCTTGTTTGGTGTCAATTAGCTTAAGTAAACATTTTAAATGCATGTTTGCGACGAGTGTTTTTATTAAATATTATTTATAAAGCTGATCAGTATATGTATTTGAACCAAATTTCACCAAATGCTAGTATTTACTTGTAAACAATGGTAAAATCCGCAGATACTACTACAGTACTACTATGTTGTATAACGTAACTTGAATCTTACTATAGTAAATATTGACGTATTTACTACATTTATGAATACTAATGTTAGGGAAGTTAATAAAAGTTAGTAGTAACATTAAAGCTACAGAATGCTGCAGTCTTCAGGGAACCTAAAGTTTACAAGATGTTTGATTTATTTTTATTTTTTTCGATTAGTTGGTCTGGATGCTGCTGGAAAAACAACAATTCTGTACAAACTCAAACTGGGAGAAATAGTCACAACCATTCCAACTATTGGTGAGTGATATACAAAGATGAATTGGGAGACAGAATGTGACTTTTTGACAAATTTGTTCTTGATTCAAGCTGTGTATTAAGCTCTGTGGATTTTGATGTTAACACTGTATCTCTACAAATTGTAACACATGAGAACATTTGTCCATCACAGGTTTTAACGTTGAGACGGTCGAGTACAAGAACATCAGCTTCACCGTGTGGGATGTGGGTGGCCAGGATAAGATCAGACCTCTGTGGAGACACTACTTTCAGAATACACAGGTAAACAGATGCTTGTATTTCTTCATGTCACCTCACATAATGTTAAAATACAGTCACAAGGTGGGGTCACAACAGGAGGTCTTTATACTGAAATGTGTTTGTCCTCCAATAGCGTTTCGGATTGAGTTTTTCTCATCCTTGTTAACTGTGAGAGCTGTAGTTATATTCAGACTTCACGTGTTCATTGTATGAGGATGTTAGTGTTTACATTAGGATTAAAGTGAGCTGTAGTTTGATTCCGAGAACTTAAAGTCATAGTTCTCTTTTCAACCGCAAAGTTCTCCGTTTCTTTGTTCTGTCCAATGATTGACAAAGTATAGTTGTATTATAATATATTTAAAAATGTAGTGAATATAACTTTATATCAGTGGGTTATTTATAAAGATAAAGATGAAGTTTTTTACTGTCTTTAAATTCTACTGAATTAATTTTTTTGGATCACTACACACTTATTGACAACTCAAAACTGATCAAATTACATAAGATATTGCGAGGGCTTTGGAATATTTTGACGTTTGCGAATGAGGTTAGGTTGGGCCAGTATGACAAATTAACACACTGTCAAAAAAACAAGAAAAATAAGGTGCCATGCAAACATTTGTGTTTTTTAGTCAGCCTGAGCTGGCAAACTCAAACATTGCCATTCATCATAAAACATCAATTGAATTGCCTAAATCGTACATATCGTTTAAATGTCATAAAGAATGAGCATTTATTCGTTATGTATTTTATAGTCTTTAAAGACCAGATGTCAGCCTTCAAATAAGTAAATTAGTGCAGGTGTATGATTCACATGTGTTGTGTTGTTTCTTCAGGGTCTGATCTTTGTCGTGGACAGTAATGATCGTGAGCGAGCACAGGAATCTGCTGAGGAGCTTCAGAAGATGGTGAGGAAACACACTCCCTTCTTAGCATAACTCACTGTTCTAAACTCATTCACATCCAACATGAAACCAAATGCATCCTCTCAGTCTCTACCTGCACGATAACTGCAAACCATGAATAAAAGAACCTCCTGCACAATACATTGTCAATCAGTGTTGAAAGTTGATGAGAGATCTCAGTCTGCAGATGTTCTGTCTCCACACAGCTCCAGGAGGATGAGCTGAGAGATGCTGTTCTCCTGGTGTTTGCCAACAAACAGGATCTACCCAACGCCATGCCCATCAGTGAGTTGACCGACAAACTCGGCCTGCAGACTCTCAGGAGCAGAACTGTGAGTATCTTATCACACGCACATCTCAATACCTTACAAAACTCAATGCAGGTGCATTTTTATTGTTGATAAAATCACTCTTGAAATAATGATTAATTACAATAATCATAAGTTGAATTTTGTATTTTCATGTAATTTGTTTTCCTAATTCAGTCTAGCTGCAATTACAAATATTTTTGCTGGTCAGTGTTTGATAGTTTAGGACTACAAATTAGTACCATGTATAAATAAATGTTAAACAACACGTCATGTCCAGGCCGAGGTGTCACGAAATAAATGTTACACATCAGTTTGTGTGTAATTCAATACTTTTTCTCCATCAGTGGTACGTCCAGGCAGCCTGTGCGACTCAAGGAACAGGTTTATACGAGGGATTAGACTGGCTGTCTGAGCAGCTCTCCAAACACTAACCCGCCAGTTCTGTTCATCCAGGAATCATTTTACCAAAGGACATGATTTACTAGTGGTTACCAAAAATTCCCATGCTGACGTCAGCGTTGGCAATTCCCAATAACGTCTCATTCCTGTTTTGTATTTTGCTTGACTGACATTTTTCCTGCTTTATTTCTTCCATTGTCATTCCATTAGATGTGTGTAGTAGCCATAGTCTTTATTTCTGACCACACATATGGAACAATACATAAGGTTTAAAAAGCTCTTCCTCAGGTTTAATGTTACTGTTAGTGTAGTACATACTAGAATTACAGCTTTTAGTTTTTAAATGACGCACTTATGAATATTTATAAAATGTTCAGTTTATTTTCTCCATAATTTGTTACTCTTTTCCATTCCAAACATCTCGTTCGCTGCAGTGTTGGCATGCTGCACATCAAGCAAAGAGTTCTTCCAACATTAAGTAATAAATCAATGTGGTCACGTGCTAAGAAGCATATCGATTATTTTTGTAAATAAGTCGCCATTGATGCATGTAATCACGATCGCCTTAACTGAACTGTGCTTTACAGTGTGATGCACATGTCAAATCTGCTTTACTTTGTGCCAGACGAACCAGTAAAAATTAAACATTTCAATTTGATGTTTATTCTCCCACCGCTACCAGCTGTTTCCACTTCAACTGTATCAATAAACCTTTCAAATAAAAGTCTGAAATAAATGTGGGCTCGCTCGGTGACAAGATCTAACTTTTTTTAGTGAATTCCATTACACACCTTTATTCACTTAAACGGTGTTCATCTGTTTCATCAAGTGTAACATGTCTGTAATTTACGTCTAATCATTTAGCATACACTTTCATCCAACATGCAGTCTAAACAAATCGTTTTTTAAATGTATAACTTGCATTGTCAATGTTCAATCATCACAAGGCAAGTTGCTGAGTTACTAAAATTACCAATAGCGTTGAACATTTACTTGAAACATCCATGAATTGTTTTTTTATTGCTGAACACTAAACACTATCATTCATTATAAATAATATTCAAGCATCTGGCGACATGACGGAAAAACAAAGCTAAACATTAAAAATGTTCTTAATGGGTAAAAGAGTTATGTAGACATCACAATGTCATTTTTATTTAATTTCCATCACATAACGGTTTGTCGCCATCCGCATTTTCTTTCACCTCCATTTGAGGTCGCAAACCAGTGCAATGTGATCAGAGGGGTGTGAGACGCTCGGCAAGGCCTGACAGGTTGTGATTTCTTGATGGCTGGGCAGAGGAATAATCTGATCCACCTGCAACACGTGCGGCTCCACGAAAATATAGTCCAGACACCCCTGGAAGCCTCCCACGTAGTTGGTGTAAACTGGAAACCCACAAGCGCTGACCAGCTGTAAAGGGTTTACCAGTGACATCTGAAGCAGTTCCTCCGGACCGCTGGACGCCCAGTCTTCATGATTCTCCAAGATGGATCCCTGACACATGAGCTGGAGGAGTCCGGAGGTGGGCGTGCTGTTAAAATCACCCGAGAACATAAGACAGGCTCCAGGATGTTTCTCTGTAAGCACCTGCTTCATGTGCTTCAGAGCAACAGCTATCTGAACCAGCCTGACATTCCCACCTGAACACAACACAACGTGTTAGAAACTTGCGCTAAAATGTGAAATAAATCTCTTACAAAGCTTACCAGTAGGATGCCAATACAGGTGCGTGTTTCCAACACATATTACTCTGGACGGGTCACACAACGACTGCAAAACAGTAACCTGAGAAATTGAAATAGAGGAGCATTATTAAACATGGTCAACAAACCAACGCTGGTGTACGTCGTGTAATAAAATACCTGCAAAGCCGTCGATCGGTTTACTATCTTCTCCCTGAGGCTGGAGTTGGTGGACACCTTATCCAGAAGTTCCTGATGTAGAGGATCCGTCATCAAGGCCTTACTTAGCGTAACGTCATACTGACCGAGCATTTTAAACTTGGACCTTCTAAAAAACGTTGCTAAACCCTCGTGCTGTCTTTCCTTGATCTTAAAAACACCGTCCAGCCCGAAAGCATCGAGCGCAGGAGACAAACTATCAGTGAAAGCACCCTTATCAACCTCCTGGAGGCAAATGATATCTGCATTATACCCAGAGAGCTCCTTCTTGATCAGATTATGCCTGTAGTCCATCTCCAGCGCGTACGGAGGACAATAAGGGTACAGGACGGTTTTGGAGAGATCTGTTTGAGCATAAATGTCAGCTAGTATATTATAAGACACAATCCTCACTGAAGTCTCGTCTGTGACTCTCTGGGTGTACATGTGCCTGTTATCGAACGTGCATGTGCCCGGGCCAGCCTCCACGGTGCCTGCGGACACCAGCTTTGCGGGTTCTCCAAACCTGGATCCATTCCTTGGTGTGCATTTCAGCATCACCTTCAGCCCAATGTCAAGGTTAGATGGTGTGAATACACGTTCATCTCCAGCCTCCCTCCAACAGTCCTGCTCTCCGCTCGAATGCGAGTTTGGCGAGATCTCCTTGAACCATCTAAACTCTCCGTCCTTGACATCTCCAAACTCCACCTCTAATTTAGGACAAACTGGAAAGTCAGACAGCAGAGATGAAGGTAGCTCAGACACAGTGAATGTTGGAGGGTTTCTCTCCACCTTATAGGTCATTTCTCCCACGTGCAGCACAGCACCGTCCTTCCACGCGTCTGAATTCGCTGTGTCCAAAGTCACTGGCTCTCCGTTGACGCACAGTTTGATTTCTGGTTTCTCCACAGCTGTTTCTCCTCGACATCGCTTTGATTTTTTATCTTTGCTTTGTGCTTTGATGATACTGTTGGACATTCTGGTCAGAACTTTCTCCAGCGGTTCTGTTTGTTCTCTCAGCATTTGTTTGTTGCTCCCGTCCAGAGTGAAGCTGATGGTTAGTTTGCTCTCCCACGGCACGCACCTCACCACACATCTCTCCATGTTCCGAATACAGCGGCTGTTATAGAGACTGACGTGGGTCAGAACCGGTGAAGTTGATGTTAAACGGCACAACAATCGAGTTGAGGTTGACACCCGACTCAACATGAGGACCCGGTGAGTGAATTCAACAACAATCCACCGGTGACTTTCGCGTACAGCGCGTCACTGTGGAAAATAGCTAGTCTTTTCATTCTCTACACCAGATTCGACAAACTTTATATGTTTGTAAAATAACGTTACACAACGTTTATATTTACGTTACACAAATAAATATATATTTTATTTCACTTACATCAGTAGTGAGTGATGAGTCGACAACCCCGAATAGTAAAATAGAGTTGCGAAACGGAAGTTCAAATTTCTCGAACGTCACGTGATTTCTGTAGACTTATCAGAATGTTTTTTTATTAATGTACAAAGCTCAATATAAACTTGTATGCCATAGCACTATTAATTATTAGCATGTGTATTAGTGTTGATATAGCATTTCTAAAACACGAAATAAAATAGAAAATACTGTTTTTTTGCATGGTTTTACTCAATATAATGTTAAAAACACACATGCGCATGTACGCGTTATAGTTATATCGGAAACTTTAAACCTTTGAAAATCATCACAATCAAGTAGTTTATATGGGAAGTTGACAGATATGCAGGGCATGTGTCGTATGGTGTGACACAGCAAACATGTAAAAAAATAACCTTAATAATATACAGATGGTGCAAGATCTATGAAATATATTTCATACAACAGTTCCACTTTGATATAAAAAAACAAGCATTACAACATAACATTTACCAATGTATATTTAATATTGAATCTATCTTATTTAGTAAATACACAGTTTAAAATAGAAAAGAAAAAAGGAGTTGAGGGTAATAAAAGTCAAATAAATCATTAATTAAACATTAAAACATAGAAGGCCTTGCTTTATGGCTTTCTTATTATAGACATAACAATTATGTTTAAAAATATAAATACAATTCCTGTTTAAAGATCTTAAAGTGGAGTTTTTTTTTCTTCTAAATTATGAATATAACAATTTACCTCGTGAAATTGTAAAAGATCTACTCTAGTACTCTAGAGTAAAAGTAAATTAATACAAATGCTTCTTAATAAATAAATTAAATAAAAAAGTTCTTGTCATTAATATGAAATAAAAGATAAAAAAGTCCAGTGTCCCTAATTTCAGGTGATTCCACTTTACGATATTCACTTGTTTACAGTGCCAGCTAACGGTGAACAACAGAATTACATGCCACATATGGCTTCTACAAATGTCAATAGTTAAAGCTGCAGCTGACAATAAATACAAGCATTTATTTCTAATGAAAAATGAAGTAGGTTAAATTCATGTTATATCATAATCTGCAGAACCGTTGCCATTCTTCCATAACGTTGCAGGGCTTTACATCAACACTATTTGCCCTTGCTATCTACTTTGTGATTCTCTCTTTTTGAGTGATTCCTATTTTTACTTTCTTCATTGTTGTGTTGTGTATTTACAACGTTCAGTCCTACACAGCACATTTTTAGTGAACTGTGTCTCATGTTAAGCTCCAGCCTTCTCTTATTGCTCAAACAAAAACAGACATTTTAAAGTCACTGTGCTGCTGGTTTATTGAACTCGACAAAATACTGAGAGGACAATAAAAATCAGTCAAACATCGATACATCATAGCCCATTTCACGCTCCATTTATCTGCATAAATCAACAAAGTTAAGCTAATAATTATGTTCCCCAAAAGATGATTACATTAAAAACAGCAATTCCCTTGTTGGCACATTATGGATATTACCAATACAGTACATGGTGCAATGCAAACCTATCTCTAGCCAAGGGCATGTGGCAGAACACTTTACTTTTCATTTAAAATACAACTACATGTTAACTACACAACAAATGTCATGTTGCTTGCATTGTTGTTTTAGCTTTAATGGGTGTTGGTTAAAAATCCGCGTGTATCTCTTCACCACTGCCAAAGGTTTAGATTTAATGCATACGCAAAGGACTAATCCATATTAAATAAAAAACCATTCAACATACAATCTACACAAAAATAAAACACAACCATTTGAAAATGCACCTTCTCAAATGAACATCAGGTATGTCTCATTAGCTTCAAATCCTCAAGGGAGTTTTTTATTACATGTTGTAAATGCTGGTTACACGCTGTATTGAAAATATTACACAATATGTTTTTATTATTATAAGACTTTTAGCTGGTCAGCACCGATGATGCTTTAAAGTCGCATTCAGAATATAGTTTGGACCAATCAGAAACGCATAACATTTGTAAAATTAATACAAACTTGATGGCAAGTCATTCAGAATTGATTGGCGATTCAAACACTATATTACATCATAATGATTTATTCACAGTTTGTAACTTTAAAGTCAACATGAAATCTAAGCTGAATCCGAACACGTACGAGTTCTTTCTTCTGCAGAACACAAAAGAAGATATTTTGAAGAATGTTGATGACCAAACAACATTGAATTCCATTGTATGAACACAAAACCACTGAGACGTTTCTCAAATATCTCTTCTTTTGTGTTTCACGGAAGAAAGAGTCACATACAGACTCTGAACCACACGATGGTGAATAAACGATGTCAGAATGTTCAGTTTTGGGTGAACTGTATCTTTAAGACCTGTTGTGTTTTTAAAGTTAATTGCCTGTGCATTTTACAATCACCTGCCATTCAAAAAACACCTTTTCAATCCACATTGCGATTCCAAAAGTGTGAATAGATTGCAGACATTTCATGTTGACTTTAAAGAGGTGTCAGTATTTAACTGGTCATTATCAGTTAAACCGAAGCAAACACACATAAAGCAAATGTAAGATATATTTGGGTATTGTGCTATTTCAGATACCGTTCCAAAATCCCAAGATCTTCAGACTCTCGTGACGCTGAACGTTAATATTTCTTTCAGATTCAGGGTTGTTGGTGAGATCTGGCAGAAATCCGGACAGCTCCCAGAGGAACCGCATTCGGACTTCCACTGTCCCACCACAATGACGTCACTGCCGTGGTGCAGTCAGTCCCAAACGGACGGGAACTTTCTTACAGCTACAGTCAAATCTGCCTCCGCCGCGAGCTCCCTGTCAGAGAACTGTCCATGTATTGACCTCTGAAGGGACTCTAGGAGCTGTTCTTCTCTGTGCACTCGGCTTCTGTGCTGCGAGGGAAGTAGACGGTGGTCTTGTGCTCCTCGTACCGGTCGATGTGCTTCAGATGGACCACCATGTGCAGAGCGTACGCCAACACCAGCAGCAGGATCAGAGACGTGATCAGACCCATGAGGATCGCTGGGGTGAAGAACGTGGCGCAGTCGCTGGCCGACGCAAACTTACTGGAATGAAGGTTGAACGCTTGAATCTGTGGGGAGACACGGTGAGGTGAGAAAAACACGTGAAAGAAAAACTCCACAATTGAAATAAATGCTCCAGGGAAAGCTGAACCATTACGAACGTTTCATTCCGCCCCATCTCTGCGTGTACCATCAACACTTTTTAACAAGATGCTGCCTCCACACCAAACCACACGCTTGTGTAATCACATCACACCCACCACCAGCAGCTAAAAATACAGCACGACATGCTACAATTCCAATACCAACAATTTATCAGCCCTACAACAAGCAGAGGATGGAAAGTGTCGCCTGCCAACCTGGAAGTCTGTGAAAGTTATGTGCCAGTTTGCGGCGTGGTCCATGCCGGCGCTGGGCACCAGCAGCGTGTCGTATTTCTGGAGACTGCTCACGTGCTGGCAGTGGTAGGAGTTGATGGAGGGCGCGTACACATCTGTGGCGTTAAACATGGCCTCGTATGTCCAGTTGTAGTGGATGTAAACGTTATCGAGCGTGAACCAGTTCTGCCCGGCCGACTCGTAGAACGTGTTTGACATTTGGAGCCTGTGGAAATAAACACAAATATTGTCATATCAGTTTCATCACGTAGAGGGAAACTGACTGTCTGTAACATATCTTCTCTCGTGGTTTATTAGTTTGAGACAGCAAGCATAAAATAAAACAAGGTGACCTGATGGAGAGGCCTCTGAGGTCTTCTACATCCCCATAACGTAGATTGAGTCTGAAGAATAAAAACACATGTGACACTGCTTTTAATTTATGTTTTTTTACAAATGAATGTTAAATGGGGGTGTGATGAGAATTACCATTGAGAAGTACATTAATGCACAACAATCAATCTGTCAAAATACGCCTCAATTTTGCCATTGCAAATATTTTTGTTTCAAATGAATGAAATCACATCTTTACAATAGTGGTGTGTATCTTGACTCACATGGCTTTATCTTTACTGCAGAAAGACCCTTTGGTGTCCACTGTTGCATCGGGGCCGAAGGTTCTGTCCGTGAGGTCCACTAAACTGTGATTCCTGTACCTGATGGCCAGTTTGCGGGCTCTGAAGAGGATGCAGGTTTTTCCGTTGTGCGCCACGCTCAGAGGAGAGTACGGCATCGCTCCTGGAATCTGCAGCAATCTCCTGCGTGATGGAGCGTGCGGATGCCGTCCATACGGCTGAAACACACAATACATCAACAGGTGACACAAGGGCTAGTTGTCACACCAGGGTTTATTTTTAAGAGTGAGTTTCCATTACACGAGAACAAAGATCAGTTGCCTGATATGTCATCCATAGGAGAAAGCTGTCACATTGCACATTATATCAGTCAAATAACATTTAACACTAAATGTGACAACTTGCCCCAAACGGATATAATCTTGTTTTATTGTGGTTTCACTGTGTTCGCATGTTTATCCAGAAATTTATATTAAATAATAATGCTGTATTGTTTTTAGCGGATAAAATGGAGAACACAAGCATCATCATAAGTGACCTTTTGACTCAGTTAAACTATAGCCAACAGCATTGGCAAATCCAGTCCTTAAAGCAAATGAGGTGAACTTTAAAAAAAGTTTAAAGCAGAATAAAATTCCTGATTGAAAAATGTAGCAATCTGTTTTTCCAAAGATAACGCAGTCCAACACGGATTAAATAGATCTTTTTTGGCTGGAAATCTGCACCCCAGCGGCAGCACAAGGTCACTTTGGCTCCTCTGGCAGACTGTGGCTCATCTCACCTGCTGAGCTCGTCTGAGACGAACTTCAAACGCCGAAGAATCACCGCCGACGCCATCTGCACAAGAACACAACCAATGAGAGATAGAATAATCCCACCATTCAATCAAATCATTTCAAGAAGTAGAATAAAGGTTTCAGTTAGAATCATATCACAAAGCAAAAGATTCCCTCAGTCCTAAAATCATTTTTCTGTTCTATAATAAGAAATACGAAATATACTGAAACTAACAAAACATCCTTTTAATTGCCAAACATGTAGACATAAGAACCGTACGTAGCAAAACAAACATACTTTCTTGACTGATGTCTTGAGATGGTGGCTCATCTGAGCTGTAAGCATAAGATGTGCATTGCATTAATATGAGAACTCCGTGAATAATTAGATAAATACCTCTGTAAACATTCATAAACAAATCATTTTTATCTGTTTGGATACAGTCACTGGAGCAGCAGTCCCCAGCAGATATGATCTTCACACTTCATGAATATCAATGAGATGTTGAAGAAGCTTTGATGGTGTGAGTCACTGTTTGGAGCGTCACCCTCCATAAAGTGAGACAAACATTCTTTCAAGTCAGTTTTTATGCTTCGCTTTGATCCCAGAGGAAATGTTATTGCTCAGAGGTTGATTTTCGATTTCTCAGGAGAAATAATAAAGCTTTCCCTTTAAGTATCAACTTCTTCCCAAGTGTCCCCCCAACAAAAAAAAACTTAAAATATAATGAATGAGGATGGCATAGGCAAATCTGAGTCTGAGATGGCAGACTGATCTGAATGCCAAATAGGAAAAGAGTTGAGTAATTAAAGAGATGGCTGTGTTTCCTACAGGTTGTTATGCAGAAGGATTATTCAACTCTTAACTGTCTTATCACAAAGTAAGGTCGGCCGGAATTGGCTTAGCCGTCTCAGGACTGATTATGGGTCGGGCTGACAGCGCTGGTACACATTTACAGTCAGGGGTCAAATCAGATGCCTTGAGTTAGATGAAACTTAAAGCTCATATACAAATGCAGAAGAAGAGCCGATGATGTTACAGGAAGTACATTAAGTCTTTTAAAATCAAAGGTGCTATAAAAGGATATTGCAGCAATGCCAAAAAAAGTAATTCACCCAAAAAAATGTTTGTCATGATTTACAACTAACACTCTTGTCATTTCAAACCTGTTTGACTTTCTCCCGCAGAACACAAAAGAAGATATTTTGAATAATGTTGGTAAGTGTTGGTCCCCGTTGACTTGCATTGGTTTTGTGTCCATGTGGACCAATGGTTTTCTCTTCACAACATTCTTCGAAACATCTTCTTTTGTGTTCTGCTGAACTCATACAGGTTTGAATTGACATGAGGGTGTGTAGATGCTGACAGAATTTTTGTCTTGGTGAGCTTTAAATCAACCTTTTCAAGACCTCAGGATGTAAACACAAACACAATATATTTTTAAGACGCAACAATGTATTTTAATAAATAATACATGAGTCAAAAACAGTTGTCTTGTGTTAATCAAGAGCACATCACACATTCTGTTTAAACACTCAATATTACGGATAAATATAAAAAACATTGACGTTCTGTTGAATAATAAATGCGTGTTGTCAGTGTGCTGTGTGCTGCCAGTATAAAACCATGTATCACCTCAGGACTCCCGTGGTGCTCCCGACTGCATTTGTGTGATAGTGTGACCCTGTGAGGTGTGTACTTCTGCCCTTGTGATCATGGTGTAAGAGTTTGTTTACCAGCACTGTAAACAACATCAAACCTGCACGTTTTTCTGGTTTTGTGATATATTTTCACCTCATCACTCCTGCGATCTATTGCATCTGTAATTTGGTTATCAAATGTGTCTCTTGGATGGTAACATTTTTGCTATAATAAACTAAGGGAAATTGTGCAAAGGGGTTGTTGTGTTCTGTTTTGTTACATAAGCTAGTCAAACAGTGATTCCGCCACAAACAAACCTCAATCGCAGCAACTGTAAAACAAATGAATTCCAGTCAAAACTCAAACCACTGAATGAGACGTGAAGTCAGAAATCAAACAGAAATCCTCCTGTGGATCTGGTCCGGCTGTGCTCCTTTATCTGCTTTCTAAACATGTCTGGCGGTAGTGGGTCACACACAACACATTTATATAATAATTGAATATGCTGACCGCTTCCAAACGCCATGAAGCATATTCCAGCTGGGACGGTCGGATTTAAGCGTGTCTTTAAAGTCACATCAAGATGCTTTAGCATATCAAATCTGTTAATACACAGCTAAAGCCTGGACTGGCCTACATGTAGTAAAACTCCATCTGTACAAGTGCCTGTGGAGAAATACAAAGCACGCTCAACTCCTCCTCGGCAGAATGCTGCCAATTACCTCTGCCTTTTGTTTTTTTCTGGAGAACAGCAATATGACGTTGACTGTAAACGTGCTGGAAAGATTTGAGCATAAAAATGGTTTAGATGCCTATTGGCTACTGCTTGGAAATAAATCAATAATCACTCAAGTAGCAAAACAGATCACATAATGTTAGTGTTACATAGCATGTGTTTTTAGCTGCAACAAAAATAACAATCAAAGTGTACTTGGTACAACAATATTCAAATGAAGTGTTCATAAAATGTGTATCTAGTTATTTAGTGTCTCTTATACATCACAAGTCTATTTAGTCTTGTATTGTATATTGTTGCGCTGTGAAATGAATGTAGATTGTAGAGGTTAATTCATGAGAAATGTTTTAGTTGAGAATCTTCAATAATATTCCAAGCTCAGACACTGCTGAGACGTTTTGTACGATTTCTGGGTCTTTTTCTCAGGAGAAATATCTAAGATGCATAGAATCTAAAGTTTCCATTTGATCTCATTGATGTTTAGGAGAAATAAATGATTCGTTCTTTATTATGGGTCAATCCTTCTATAAACCGCTCACTTCAACGAACAATCAGAGCATCACAAGATCAACTGTTAACCATAAACATCCATGTACGCAATAAATAAAATATTCATAATGTGATCCTACATCTTGAATCCACAATGCATTGCTTAATGCGACATTCAGCAGCCCAGTGAATGCATAACAATATAACGAAAATATATATTTTCAAAACCCCTCATTCATCGCCTACGATCAATAAGAGCATCACAGGGTGAGTCTCAGACGTGAGAGATGCTTCACATTCCTCACATTCCAGCAGTGATGTTGATCATTCCTGCATCTCATCTGACGCTCATCTCTGCCTCCAATTTTAGTAGCAAATATGGATTTGCCCTGTGAACTGATGCTGATGGATTTTCTCTTGTGTTTCGCTGCAAGAGCCCTTGGAGTCTCAATTCAGACTCAACGTGTATGATGGGTGGACAAAGAATGCAGGTCACACCAGTTTGTCACCATATGCTGAACGCACTTAAAAGACAGCCAGTATGTATATATGGTCTTTGTTTCTCCTGGTTTCCATCTCACAGCTGAAGTACCACGTTAATAATCGTCAAGAACTATATATCATACATTTTATACAAAAAGATCAACTCACCTCCCTTCCACAAAGGCAGACAGCTGTTCATAAGACGAAGATATCTGCAGGAAAATAAAAGAAAACAAGGCAAGAAACATTGGGATCCACAGTGATGCCATGTATACATCCAGATGAGAATGCCAGAGATGATGCTGAGCTCCGCTGCTTCATAATCTGCGTGAATAACAGGCGCAAGCTCAGCGCGATGATCGGCAGGCGCGGGAACCAATCAGCGTCCAGCAGATGAGTTGATCCAGTGACGCGGCCACGCCCGTTACCGGGTGCGTGTGCAGCTGACACACACCGCGACTAAATCCATAACTAATCATCTGCATAATTAATTGACAGGAGACAATGGCATTGATCGTAAACGATTGCGGAACATTTACACTTCTGCTACTGTTTTGCATAATGAGGGTGACCTAGACGAATGAGCAAAATAGCAAAAAGAGCGATCGTATTTTTTTTCTTTATTGCTGCATGTGACAGCACGATGTCATTTTCGTAATTATATATATAAACACTGTACTGTAAGTACTTCGGTGTATTTGTGCAGTGTGGTAAAATGTCAACAATCACGCTTTTAAAGACTTTCTACTGACGCTTTTCGGCACAGGCATTACTTTGGGCTACCCTTCGGGTCCTTCCAGCAGTCATTTTTGCAGAGCGTCACGTGATCGCTCTTTCCTCTCCCGACTTAGAGCACGCGATCATGGGTACGTGTTAGCCGAAAAATGTAACCTAATAAAACTCTTATACTGGATTATTTTGCATGTTTGTGCGGATGAATGAGACGCTAAATCATTTATGCACAACTGGAGATACAGTAGTGGTTGCTATGATGTCAACGTTATATATATTTTTGGTTTTATTATGAGAGCATCGTGCGGCGGCGGCCATGAGCTGCCTTTACAGACCAATAACGTTGCTGTCTCGATAGTAGTTTGACGTTACAGCGTGGCTTTTTGTTACGTATATTGTGTTATAATCTGTGAATAATGTATTGAACTGATTAAAAATGCTGACGTTTAAGATGCACTTAGTCTCAATGGTTTCTCTGTTGAAGGTACATTACTAACCCGGTCTATATAACGCTATTTGTCAGCCATTGTCAAAGTAATGTTCCCATTGTCATTAAAAACACTGAAAAAAAGTTTTTGAACTTTTATTATTGAAATAATCTTACGATGCCCAATGTTGAAAGTGTAATATTTAATACATCATGTTTGATTGCTCATTCTTTGATTTCCTCCTGAAGGCAAGTGTCGTGGACTGCGTACTGCTAGGAAGCTGCGGAACCACCGCCGAGAGCAGAAGTGGCATGATAAACAATACAAGAAGGCTCATTTGGGTACAGCTTTGAAGGCTAACCCCTTCGGTGGAGCTTCTCATGCTAAAGGAATCGTGCTTGAGAAAGTGTAAGAATCTTTACGCTTAGCCACGTGAAGTTTTGAAGACATAAGTGTGGATTGTATTGTTCATGTTGTTTTGTGTGTTTTTGCAGTGGTGTTGAAGCCAAGCAGCCCAACTCTGCCATCAGAAAGTGCGTCAGAGTCCAGCTGATCAAGAACGGCAAGAAGATCACAGCTTTCGTCCCCAACGATGGCTGCTTGAACTTCATAGAGGTAAATACTGGGTTAAGATGTTAAACTATAGAGATGGATTTAAAGGTGGTGAACTTTTAATTGACTCAATGTTGTTTTGTTGCAGGAAAACGATGAGGTTCTGGTTGCTGGATTCGGTCGTAAGGGACATGCCGTGGGTGATATCCCTGGTGTACGTTTCAAGGTAGTCAAGGTGGCCAACGTGTCTCTTATGGCCCTGTACAAAGGCAAGAAGGAGAGACCCAGATCGTAAACTGTTCTTGTTCAAATCACAATAAAAGGAATGTTTTTCTGTTCCAATCACTGTCCTTGTGTCTTTTAAAAATGGTGTAAAAATGTTTTGCAAAATGACATATGAACGTATGGGTTAATCTTTTTGTTCTCTGCTGGTACTAACTGCTCTTTAACCTCAACATTAAGAAAACATCATAAAATGAGTAGCTTATTTGTGTTTTCAAATTGGATACTGGAAGGGCATTAGTGACGTCAGCGTAGTTGTTAATATCATTATCTTTGGAGAGTACAACTTACTTTTTGCCTTTATAGTGCTATTGTGAATTGAGCTACGTAGTAGATTTCTTCAATTTATGGAAAAGTTGAGATTGAGGGGCTATCATGAGATTTCGGGAGTGATTATAAATGTCTCTGCTCTACTTTAGTATACTAATGTCATTGTCTAATTAAGTGACGGAGGTCTTTCCAAACTACAAGCACTTTAAATTTCCGTCCTCGTGTGAAGCAGTCTGTTTATACAGAGAATTGTCTCATTTCTGACTAAATATGTGAGTCTGGTTGAGCACAGCAATCACTGCTGTGAATGGTCACAGACTCCAGACAGGTCTGTCATGGATGTCAAACCATCACCAGTTTAATTTAAGTCAAATCTTTTGGGACCGTGGGCTATTTGAAGCGAGTCTTCAAAATGCTTTTTGCTGCTCAATATCACTGTCGGTGCATTTTTATGTTCTCACACAGCAAGAAAATCACAGAAGTACGCAGGTGTGGTTTTACTGGCACACCATTTAGAAAGTCAAAAATCACTTCACAGTATATAGCTAAATACAAAACCTTAAAACTTCTGACCCAGTACACCTGCTACTAATGTTATGTTGTTACAATAAACATTAGACAGTATCTGGTATCAATAACAAGCAGTAATACAGAGCTGTGTTGTTGTCTATTTGCGCAGTGGTTTGTATTTTAGGGTCAATCATCTTGGAAGCAGCTGCTATAGTTTCTGGAACATTGCCCTTTAAAGTCCATATGGTTGTACAATGTGAACTCTCCGCTTAATTGATTTCATCTGAGTATATGAACACAATACACACACATCATGTTTTTTTGACTGACAGCATGGGTCTTAATAGAACATTTGTGGGCATGTCACAGAAACAAAACAAAAAACTAAATTTTCAATTAACTAGCCTATTGTGTAAAATGTTTTGAATTTTGAGATGTACAACAATCCTTTTTTGATTTTTTAAGGGCATTTGTAGGTGGTTACAGCTGCAGTCCTGCCATGCACAAAGGTTTTCTGATGAAAAAATATCTAAAGTATTTACTTTAGGTTTTATTATCCAGTTGTGAATAAGAATGAGAATGGTGACAGTTCTTCACAAAGCACATGCTGAAAATAAAAATTCATGTCTGTCAGATTAATATTTGGTGTCTTTCTTTCTATACTGTGTTTTGTCCCCTAACTGTGGGACACTGTAACTAAGTTACATGATATCCTAAATCAGATGCAGTTAGTGGCTCATAAGATGCTTAGACAGTGTTGTGTTTTTCTCCTGCGATTGTTGTGTTGTGCTCAATGTCACACCCTGTGGGTTTGTGTTGGATGTATTCAATCTCTCTATCTGCAGGTGGTGTGAACGCTGGATCATAAACTGAAGGATTTGGCAGAGCAGACGTCCACTGCACCTGCAGTTTAGCTTTTCACAGGGCCTGAAGATGAGCTGTCACTGTTTCTCACGGACATAAATGCTGTATTATTTGTGTGTTTACAGCTGTCTTGAGGTATCTAGCCGTGTAAGAGACCAGTAAGCAAGTGACAAGAGAAAAGGCTTATTTGTATTTTGATTTATTTTAATTTGATTATTAACTATAATCCAACCTGTCTTTTTCAATGTTTTTTTAGCCGATGCACATGCTTTTGTGTTCTTTCTGGAGTCAAAGCCGCTTTCTAAATACAATAAATGCGATACGATAAAAGAGTTTAAGTGGATTCTGGGAAGATTAGGACAGGAACACATAAGGTGAGTTATGAGATGATGAAATATGTTTTGTTAGATTAGCGTCAACCCAGTGCTGACCTAGAATGCACTCAGACTGTAATTCCATCGGCGCTGGACTCAACATATGCGGTATTTTTTGTGTGCTAAAGCTTTTTCTCACATGTTTATGTGTGGTGGATGTTTTCAGATGCACTGTCACATGCCCTACAGGTCATTTGTGATTCTCTCACTCAACTGGCATGTGCAATAATTATTGTTTTATTTCTCAGAGTAGATTGTCTTCAGGCGTTGACTTTTGTCATCTATTATCATTTGAAATGAGATTTTGTATAATAAATGTTCATTTGCGTTGACGTTTCAATCAACATCAGATTTTTATTTGATGGATGCTACCATGCTATTTCTTCATAAAGTATACAGTAAGTGATTTTTTCTGTAGTGTGCATCGCATGTGAAAGGTTATAGGTAAAAGTAAGTGTGTATCCCACAATGCACCCTGAGTTGACTGTCCATATATGACGTGATAAAACACATGCCCTGCATCCCAATGCGCATACTGTCTTTCCTTAGTATAGTATTCGAAATTAAAATATGAATGTTCCAAATCATAGTGTGTTGAAACTAGTATTATCCAAAAGTATGTGGATGTTCTACTGTTCAGGTGAGAATTCAAAGTGCAGAACCCTGGACAACTCAAACGTCTGATATTACGCACAATAGTATAGTAACACTAATATGCATTCATAAGAGTTGCTTCTATAAATTAATAAATGTAAGTATGCAGTAAACATTACTGAAGAAGTAGTTAATGAATAATACATAATGCAAAGAGGAGCTGTATTTTTCACCCACTTCCATTTCGCAATGATATGTACCATTGCATACTTACAAACTAAAAAGTATATACTTTCCATAACAAAAACCAGTGCATACTATTAGGGCACAGTATGAGTAGGCAAATTGGAGTACAGCACTCCTGTGTACACTGCTGGGTGTACTGCATACTGCAGATCTAGTATTCTAAGCAGAGAAGTTGACATCGCCACCTAGTGATAAGCGACTGTGTGACATCTTAGTCAAATCTCATACTTTTTAAAATATAGTCATGTGTTATTTGTCATTCTGAATCTGTGGTAGCAAGTGATTTATAGTAATCCGTCTCTGCACACATATGTTTATAGTATGTACAACATTCTGCCCTAGTTATGTTACAGAAGTAGCGTCCCATTCTGAGGATCTGCAAGTGTGGCATCACAGGTCTGAATCCACCGGCCCTGCTGTTCATCATGATCAAGTATTTATAGAAAAAGCGTGACCTAAATAACCCAGCATGCTGTCTGGGCGACGTCCCCCCCAAACCAAACCAGGACGGAACAACAACAACACCTTCTGTTCTAAAGGTAAATAAACTTCGAGCTTTGGGTGTACCATGAGGTTAAGAGTAACATTTATTGTATTATTATTATAAATGTGCAGATTATTTGAAGTGATTTGTGTACGTTTACATGTTTGCATATTAAACATGCAGTTTTTTTAATCATTTTGTCATACCCTTATACTATCACACACACAGGTAAAGAAGACATACAGAAAGCGGTTAAATGTGTTATGTTGATGTATGTAGTCCAGTGAACTGTAAATAAAACTATGTGTGAGTTTAAATATATGTTGTTTGAAATACTTGGGCTGCAGAAAGTTGCCAAACGTATCACATGACATCTACCCTCTATCATCGCCACAGAAGAGAAGATCAGAAGGTCATGGATCTGGAAACATCCGGAGGGATATTCGACGAGGATGTTGCAACCCAGTTCATGATCGGACAAAGTTTACTGGAGGGCCACAAGCAATGCAAGTTGAAGAAGTCTGATGTTAGCAGGATCATTCCTGTCAGCCCAGAGAGAGAGAAGATTTTCAATGCTATTAAACATGGTAAGAATATGTTATAACAGATAAGGCATCACATTTAATAAATGCTTTTTTTAAAGAAAGGACAGAAGATGATCCAAAAATTGTACCCGGATTTTTTGTTGTTGCATGTAACAATTAAACACATTTATAAACGTTTCTATCCCTGTTGTCTTTTTCCTGATGATGATGATCAGGTGATGAAGTTTCCCTCCGGAAGCTCACGGTTCACCAGCGTGCCTTCAGTGAAGAGGATAACACAGGTTTCATTCCTCTACATGAGGCGGCAGCCCAGAGCAACCAGAACATCCTCGAGATCACATTGAGCGGTCTGTCATGAGCTTCATGTTACTTTCTTCTAGCAATTGTTCATCTTGTTTATCTTCTCAATGTGTCTATATGAAGAGATGAAGAACTGTACTGAAACTTTCAACAGCCTCTCCTGTGGTGTCAAAGGACAGAAGGACACGTCGTGGTAAAACGCCTCTTTTCTTAGCGCTGGAGAAGGGTCTTCTAGACAACGTCTGTCTTCTGTTGGACAACGGCTGTTGTCCGGATACCCTGGATGTAGAGGAAGACTCACCTCTGGTTGTAGGTTAGTAAAGGCCTGTTAAATAGGCCCTTTTCACAATGATGTCACTTAACTTCTGCGTCTTGCAAAGTAGAGTTTCATGACATGCGTCTTGCAACAAACAATAAGAAGAAGAACGGGAGATGCGTGACGTCATGTGAAAAGGGCCTATAGGGACCCTGTGAAATTGTTGGACCAATGCTAATTTGTTTTTAGTACCGTTCACGTTTTTTCTTTTGAAATAATCCTTGTCATTTCATCATAGCCATTAGGAACAGCCATCACGACATGGTAAAGCTTCTGCTTAACTTCAATGCCAGAGTTAACCAAGAGGGGGCGCACCGCAGAACCCCCCTGCATGAAGCCACCCGGCTGGGTCTGAGGGATTTCGTGGATTTGTTGTTGAAGTATGGGGCTCATCCTGACCCCAGGAGCGTATACGGCCTGACTCCTTTAGCATTGGCAGCACAGGCCGGACATCTGGACATCGTTCGGACACTCATCCAGAGAGGTCAGAGACAGCAGGTGTAGTGCACAGACAATGAAACAATATCCAGAATCACTGGGTTGCATCTTAATGTACACATAACACACACTAATTGATGGAAATGACATAGTTTTGAGTATGTGGAAGGCATTTATTACATTTACATTTATTC
Organism: Triplophysa tibetana; assembly: GCA_008369825.1. Lineage (NCBI taxonomy): Eukaryota > Metazoa > Chordata > Actinopteri > Cypriniformes > Nemacheilidae > Triplophysa > Triplophysa tibetana. Next base: position 1,118,655 of record CM017911.1, on the reverse strand, counting down.
ATTTGGCAGACAAAGAGACTTTGTGGATAGCCTGAGCATCAACCCATGATCTTGGTGTGCTATCAGCATGCTCTTCCAATTCCAATTGAACTTTGGAAAGCAGACTCTTATTTTGTACTGTTTTTCTAAATTTATTTCCTCCAATTATTATCCTTATAAATGTATACATTACTCATGCTAGACCAAAGCATTGCCGTCAATATCAGCCCAAATAGCATGCATGTATAAAATCCACCCTTCACATACTTTTTATGATTGAAAGAATTATATTTTAATGTAATCATTTGATCCATTATGTCGAATTTAATATCTTGGGCTCTATAGTTTGAAAAATTTACATTTGGCAGTGAATGTCTACAGAAATACTTAGTATAACAACCTTTATGTTCATATGTGAAAGTGAATAATAGTGTGATGTTCAGGTGCTGATGTGCAGTCTCAGGCTCAGGACAGCGCTACGATCCTGTTCGAGGCGTCTGCTTCAGGAAATCCTGATGTGATCTCTCTACTGCTGGAGTACGGAGCTGACGCTAATGTACCCAAACACACCGGACATCTCCCCATCCACAGAGTGGCCCACCGCGGACATGTCAAGTCAGTGCCATTGTTTTGTGTCTGAACTGTACAGACATGACGAACCACACGGCTATAATAGCTAAAGAACATAAAAGACACAAATTAAATCCTCTGTTTAGAACCCCGCCTTACAAAAATATGCCGGCAAACCCGAAACATGATTCACAGGTTTGGCTAAAAAATCTTTCTGGAGCTGTTACAGCGACGGGTGGGATTTTCCAGTAGAGCACATTTCAATGATATCTGTCTTTTACTTACAGTAAAAGAAGCACAGCCGAGATCATTTCCCTTCGTGTATGTAAATCTGTTCATTTCTCAGGGCTCTGTCTCTTCTGATACCCGTGACCTCGTGTGAAGCTGTGGATGATAGTGGGATCAGTCCTCTACATTCAGCAGCCGCTGGTGGACACACAAAGTGTCTGGAGTTGCTCCTCACAGCTGGTTACGACCCCAACTTCATGCTGTACCCGTGGGTACGTCGTAACTATGACGACAAGCGGCAGTCCGCCCTGTACTTCGCCGTGTCAAATGACAACGTTGCCTCCACCAGAGTTCTCCTGGAGGCCGGGGCCATGCCCAACCAGGACCCTGTCAAATGCCTCCAGTTGGCGTTGCGTCTGGGCAACTATGAGCTTATCAACACGCTGCTTCGATACGGCGCCAACGTCAATTACTTCTGCCGGGTGAACACAACTCACTTCCCCTCGGCGTTACAGTACGCCCTGAAGGATGAGGTGGTGCTCCGGATGCTGTGTAACTATGGTTACAATGTAAATCGATGCTTTGACTGTCCGTATGGAGAGAACTCTCACGTGCCTCATGGTTATGAAGGCTGGAGTGATTCGGTCATTAAAGATACTCTGGTGATTTCTTTAACATTATTTGTGTTTTGTTCTGTTAAAGAATAATTATTGTATTTATTTATTGATTTATCGCTGTCTATGTAGTTCTGCGAAGTCATCTCTGTCTCCTGGCTGAAGCATCTCTCAGGGAATTTGGTGCGAATCATGTTGAACTACGTCGATCACGTGAGGTTTTGTTCTAAACTGAAGGCCGTCATCATGGAGCAGAAACAGTGGCCAGAAATCTGTCAAATTCAAGGTTCGTATGAAAATAAGAAGATAAAAACAGATGTTTTGGGATGTCGATCAAATCTTGTCGTGAACATGCATGAAATTATGAAAGGAGCATGAAGTTCAAATTTATATACAGGAGTATACCAGAAGGTTATTTTTGTTAGAATTAAACAGTTACCTCAAAGTTCTCATCAACTATAATGTAGAAAATCTTTGAGTTTTTACTCTAAAAACAAACTATTTTTACATATTTAGGATTAGGATGTTTCGACATATTTAATGGAATTATTTTTTGTTTGTGAAATGGTTTTGATTCGCATTCACAGAGAACGTCCGCTGTTTGCAGCATCTCTGTCGGCTGAAGATCAGGAGCTGCTTGGGTCGACTGCGTTTACGAGCTCCAGTTTTCATGAGTTTTCTTCCTCTGCCAGACAGACTGAAACAATACATCTTATACAAAGAATATGATCTTTACAGCCAGCAGAGCCAAACTCAAAGCAGATGAGCTGATGCATTCAGAACATGCGCCTGCACCTTTAAGATCTGATGGATGCTGAAATGTGAAGACTGAAAAGTTTAAATCCTTTTTGGGTAAACATAGGATATTTGTTTGTTTGTTTGCTAAACAAAGGGATATTTTTATACTGTGTTTACGTATCTTCAAACCTCTTGATTCAGCCTGTGGTCTGAAAGAAGATTTAGCAAAGTCACAACAAAAATGCAGTAAACTCTGTATATTCTTTACATTGTGTAGGTACGGAGGCCTTGATTTTCTTAGTAATTTACAATATATATATTTTTTAAAGGGACAGCCCTTCCCAAAATGAAAATGATTTGATCATTTATTCACTCTCATGTCATGTCAAACTGATATGAGTTTCTTTCTTCGGTAGAAAAAAAATTAAGATATTTTCAAGACTGTTCGTAACACATTTCTCAAAATATCTTCTTTTGTGTTCCACTGATAAAAGGTACACATGCAGGTATTTGATAATGCGAGGTTGAAAAACTGATGTCTTGAATAAATGTATGTTTAAATTAAAGATTCAAAAATTCTGAAATCACGTACACTTTTGAAATAACTCTTAGGGATTGGAGTAAATGCGAATTATTTTTAACAAATAAAATAAACTTTATTTGACAAACAGCATTGTATGTCTTATTAAATTGTCTTGTACCCTTAAACCTACATAAATACCTCCAAGAACACTATTGAAACATGTTAAACTCGTTACCCGAGATGTAATTATCATTATTTTTAAACCTCAATGAGACATGTTTTCCTTTTAACGTAACTGAAGTGAGAAATATAACAAATATCAACAACTGAAATTATTCATAATACCATATTTGTGGAAGACTGAGCACAACCAAAGTATTATAAAAATGTAAGACGTTAAAAATCATCTCCGCTAAAATATTTTTAACAAACAATGGCTTTTAATTCTTAAATAAATTAAAGACGTCATCATAACATCCACAGCCCTTCCTCCAATCAACAGCCTGGAGGAGGCGGGACTTCCGCGTTTGTGGGCGGATCCGGGTGAATGTTGATTTGTCTGAAAAAACCGTAGCGTTGTAGATTCAATTCTAAATTATTAAACATATTCAGCACAGCGTTGCTTTTAAAGTCGCAGTCATGCCTGGAATCGACAAACTACCGATAGAAGAAACTCTGGAAGACAGTCCGCAGGTAAAAGATCCTTCACTTAGCAGCAGGCTAGCCAAAATAAACCCATATCACATAAATAATATCAAACATCAGCTGCTTCTCTCATTCTTGAAAAGAAAGCAGATCACGATTCTGTCTCACGAGCGTCTCGATGAATCTCAAATACTGCTTCGACTTTATGGGCTTGGTTTTGAGCTTTTGAGTTTAACTCTGATGGGTGCTGGACTTCGAAACATCATCTTATTACAAAAACATACATATAAATAATAAGTCGTGTCACATATAAGAAACGCAACAGATTTTCTAGAAAACGCATTAGGTTTCATAACAGAGCAATTCTAGGATGTTAGAAGACAAGCGAGAAGAAGGGTAATATATGCATTTGATTGGTGATGATGATGAAGGTTGTGGACTGAATCCTTAATATGTGACAAGGCTTTAACTTTTGGCCTTCAGAATGTTCCCACCCTGCTGCTTTTAATGGGAGCTGTAATGTTCTCTGTGGGTCTCTAGTGGTTGTGTTGAGATCTGTCAGTGGGTTGATATCTGGATGGGAACCAATAGAAGACCATTAATAAGTCCCATAACACACTACACTTTTGTCAAGGTTTAAATGGTGAACAGCTGATGTTGTTTCATTCTTTTCTTCATCAGCTGAATGACAGTGATGGATCTTTAGAGCTTTAGATGTCACTGGCCTCCTATTGCGTCACCTGCGCAACATTCTGTATCACTTCAGTGTGAAAGTGATTTTAGAAAGTGCCGTTGTGTGTTTGTAATGTCACTTCTGTGTTCTGTTGTCCTCTCATTTAAAACCGAGCAACACTTGTCAGAACAATACTTTTTTGTGTAATATTGTTTTTGTAGACTCGCTCTCTGCTGGGAGTGTTTGAGGAAGACGCAGCTGCCATCTCCGGTTATTTCAGTCAGATCTTCAAAGCCATGCAGAGGATCTATGATGCCCAGGTCACAACAGATTCAATGACAACACAAATGTTTTTTATGGCATTTTGTGACATTATCTTCATGACGAGAAGATTGTACATTATTTAAAAACATGTTTTCGCTGTATCACTGAAGTATGAAAATATAAATACCGTCACAACTCCAAATGTTAACTATATGTTAGCAAATATTGTTCGTTAAATGTGATGTTTTTTGCAGAACGAACTGAGCGCCGCCACTCACCTGACCTCGAAATTGCTGAAGGATTATGAGAAGCAGGTGATTTCCGTCCCGTACTTTTTAGTCCGAAGTTCTTCCATGGGTCAGTTTATCTCTCCGTGGCTTCATAATCTCATGAAGTTTGTATCTCTCCGGCAGCGTTTTCCTCTCGGGGGTGATGATGAGGTCATGAGCTCCACACTGCTGCAGTTTGCCAAAGTCATCGATGAGGTCAGAATGACATCACGTCCTGTGAGAGTGTTGCTGTGTTTGATGGTGAATAGATGCGAGTTTCCTCACACTTCTCTGTGTGTTCTGTTTCAGCTCAGCTCGTGTCACGCGGTTCTGTCCACACAGCTGGCAGATGCCATGATGTTCCCCATCACACAGTTTAAAGAGAGGGACCTGAAAGGTACAAGACTGCAATGCATTTTGGGAATCGTCTTCTTTTTCGCAATGAAATACTTTGTTCTGCAATAATATTTTTATAGTTTTTATATAGTCGCGTAATATTTATTTATAGTTGTGCCATTTATTTATTAAGCAGGATTGTCTACAGTTGATGACTGTATGTTATTCCCTAGATTCATATTTATTATTCACTCAGTTTTAATATTTGCCTAGAAATTCTCACGCTGAAGGAAGTGTTTCAGATTGCCAGTGATGGTAAGCACCAGTTGCTGTTATCATGTTTTACACACAAGAAATGCATTCTCCACAATGACCGATGATTGAGATATGACAAAAGCCATGCATCCACCCATGCACTATGTTCCTTTTGTATTTGAATGTATTTCAGATTATGACGTGGCCATAAACAGATACAGTCGTCTATCAAAGCGGAAGGAAAATGAGAAGGTGTGGCTTTTACAGCGTTGTGTTGCATGTCAATTACATTGTGATGAATGTTATGTGTGTCTTTATTGCTGAATGTTCGGGCAGGGTTCAGTTTTGTGCTGTGATGATAGCTTTCCTGTAGCTCAGTGGTTAGAAAATGTTGCTAACAATGCCAACGTCTCCAGGGATTGGACATAATTAGAAACAAATGTACATTATAATGCAATGTAAGTCGCTCTAAAGCGTCTGCCAAATGCATTAATGTAAATGATATTCATTTAATGAAAAGAACAGTGAGATTTGGCTTGATCGTTGGTACTGAGCATCTGCTGATCACTTACCACGTGTTCTTCTTTGGGAAATAATGGGATGATGAACAGTGGTCTCTATATGACTCAAATTTCTTTAAGCACGCACTATTAAATCGTTCGAAAAACTAAATAGGGTCAATCTACTGCATTAAATCAAAATCAAGTGGCTTCAGTAATTCTTTGTTGTTTTTTTATCTTGACGTGCACAAAGACACCTGCCATGAAGATGTCTGCCAACTGTCTGTCTGTTTTACCAAAGAATGAATCAAGTTACGAAATAAAAAAATTTGGGTCAACTTTATGAAGAAATAAATACCTGCCAGCCCTGATGGAAATGCTCGTCGTTGATTTCGATATAAAACAACATTCCTGTGTTGAGATATCAGAACGTGTTAAATGAAAATCGCGTGTCCGCCGCAGGTGAAGTCTGAAGTGATGGAGGATGTCTATACCTCCAGGAAAAAGCAACACCAGACCATGATGCACTACTTCACCGTCCTCAACACGCTGCAGTACAAGAAGAAGATGACGCTGTTGGAGCCGTTACTGGGATACATGCAGGCACAGGTATCTACAGAGTCTGATAACATCTGATAATTCCCACAATCATTCACCATAACAGACTCGTTCTCTCTTTTCATCAGAACAGTTTTTTCAAACTGGGATCAGAGAATCTGACGCAGCAGTGGGAGGATTTTCTCACGGACATTGGAACCAGCGTACAGAAGTAAATCCCTTTAATTCTCTGTCCAAAATGTTTTATTGGTTGATGGGATCAGCGTGAATCGACGTGAACTGTTGTGCGGTGAGCGTCACCGTGCGGTAATGTTGCATGCGTCGGTGCTTTCCTGATGCATATGAGTGGCTTTTGAAATTTGCATAACATCTTTTTGCTAACCGTTATTCAAAGTGCCTTTCAGACAGAGCCACTGCTGTTTATATTCTGAGACAAAATGGGTTCGGTGGGCTCCTTGATCACAGCACAATATTACTATTGCCGGGACAATATTCGTGGTTGTTCCCCACAACCGTCCCCCAGATTTTATGCTCCCCCTTGGAGACCCGAGTTTGAGTCCCGACACCTCATCTCTCCTCTCTCCTCCCAATAACTTCCTGTCTCTCCACACAGTCCTTCAATTATAAAGGCCAAAAACTTAAAGTAAAGAAAAGAAATACAGGTTCTTTGTTGTCATCTTCATGGTGTCTGCAGCGTCCGCAGGGAGATGGACGGCGAAGTTGAAGCGATGCAGCAGACGATTTTGGACATGGAACAGGCCAGCGATCCGCTCTACATGCCCGACCCCGACCCAAGCAAGATCCCAGTCAACCGCAACCTGACCCGCAAGGCCGGCTACCTCAACAGACGCAAGTAAGAGAAATAACCTTCAAATCCACAGCAGATCTCATCAGCATCCGTAACATCAGCAAGTGTTGTTATTTCTCACGAGTGCTTCTCACCGCTAGTAAAACAGGTCTGGTTTCATCCTCCTGGGACCGTCAGTACTTCTTCACGCAGGGAGGAAACCTCATGAGCCAATCGCGCGGTGCCGTGGCCGGAGGTCTGGTCTTGGACATCGATAACTGCTCTGTCATGGCGGTGGACTGCGAGGATCGGAGGTTCTGCTTCCAAATCACATCGTTCGATGGGAAAAAGTACGATCTTAAATTGAACTTGACGCTCAGATCTTGAACCTGTGTAAATACAAAAAGTGTTTGATTTGATCGGTATCTTTCTGTTATGCAGGGCGGTCATTTTACAGGCACACAGCAGGAAAGACTGTGCGGAGGTAACACAACGTCTAATTTTCACCTTAGAGAAGCATTTCAAGGACTGTGGCAGAATAGATGCACCTTCACTTTATGATCTTTTTCATTGAACTCTAATGTGTTCAAGACTTTTTCTCAATGCTTTATATAATTTCTTTCTTCATATTTTCAGTGGATTGCGACAATAAACAACATCTCCAAGAGGATATACCTCAGTGAGAATCCGGAGGTACGTGTAAAACTGACTTTGTAAAAACTAATTTCATCACTGATATGTTCTAAATGGTTTGAGATTTTAAATAAAGTTGAAACGCGTTTCAGGAAACCGCCGCTCGTGTGAATCAATCTGCTCTGGAAGCCGTCACGCCATCTCCTTCATTCCAACAGCGTCACGAGAGCTTCAGACCAAACACGTGAGTCTCACGACTCCCTCACATCTTTCCAGATCACGCCGTCTTTTCTTTCTCATCTTTTACCTTCATCTGTAAAGTCAAGGTGGACCCAGAGCATCCCGGTCGGGCAGTCAGTGCTCCGTCGGTTCCGAATCACCGGCGCTGTCATGTCTCTCTCTGGACTCGCTGGTGGCCCCTGACACTCCCATCCAGTTTGACATCATCTCACCCGTCAGTGAGGAACACGGGAGCCAGGCCAAGAGCGGCGCGCAGGGCAGGTGAAGTGTTCAAAAGGAGGAAAGCAATTCTTAGATGCGGAATTTATAAGCGTTAAGGTTTGTTTTGTGTTTTCGTGTATGTGAAAGAAGGACCAACCCGTTTGGGGAGCTTGGAGGGTCACAGTCAGAAGAGAGGGAAGGTAAAGTATCTGTGATCGCTTAGAGAAGCGTACGCGTCACTTAATGATGAAATTCACATGGAGTTTATGTTAAATGTTCAGACTCAATCCTGCATCAGCTGTTCATCGTGAGGTTTTTGGGATCCATGGAGGTGAAGGCCACGGAGAACGCTGACGTCATCTATGAGACCATGAGACAGATCCTGGCATCTCGGGCCATCCACAACATCTTCAGAATGACAGAGTCTCATCTCCTCGTCACGTGTGACTCTCTGAAGTCAGTTACAGAACAATGAATCGAAACTTTGAGTTTTTACCGTATCAGAGAATGTAATATAAAATCGTTTTCTGTCTCTCATAACAGTTTGTTTGTTTGTTTTCAGACTTATTGACCCACAGACACAAGTCACACGACTACGGGTGAGCCGATCATTTACCGGCACAATGTCTCGTATCACATGTTTAACGGAACTGTTGTGCATTGATTTATTGGGTGTTCAGGTGTTTAATGTGGTTCCTGCTGTGTCTCAGTTTCCTCTCTCCAGTGTCGTGCTGTGTGCAACCCATCAAGAAAACAAACGTTTGTTTGGTTTCGTGCTGCAGACGGCAGGAGGTCGAGTGGACGGACGCCCAGTCACCGTCTGCTATGTGCTTGAGTCCAACAATGACGGAGAAAAGGTGCAAAACTTTGAGGTTCTACACGACTGTATAAATAGTTGAAAAAGAGATATGAATTTATTTATAAAATAAAGGCTGTCAAACGATTAATCACAAATTGCTCCCAGAATAAAAGTTTGGGTTAACATAATGTATGTCTGTGTACTGTGCATATTAATTTTGTATTCATAAAAACAGCATTTATTTAAGAAAAAATAAAATATTAACATGAATAACCATTTACAGTTCATTTAAATGTTTGCAAATATAAATAAATACAGGTAAACATAATTTTAATATATACATGTTTGTGTGCATGTATGTGTTTACAAATACAAAATTAATATGCACAGTACACAGACATGCATCATGTAAACACAGACTTTTATTATAGATGCGATTAATCGCAATTAATCGTTTGACACACCTAATATGAATATATATTCATATCTTTATTTTAATGTGAACATACATAATGAACTGCACTCACATGCAGTCGACCCAAACTTTAAAATGTCTTTGCGTTAGGTAACAATATCACAGCCGCGGAAATAAATTAAAGATTTTTGCATTTCAACTACATACTCAAACCTCAGGAGTGACAAAGTTATCCAACTGCAATGTTAAATAACCGACGGCATAACAATTATTTATGAACGAATAAATTGTAAATACAGTACAAATATGACTAGTGTATTGCTTAAAAGTGAATCTGAACTTGTTTTCTTTGCAGTCAGAAAAATCACAGAGCACCTCTTCTGTTATTTTCTCCTTTTTCTCAAGTTTTCAATTTTTGCAAATAAGAAAAAAAAAATTATTTGAAATTTGGGAGAAATATTTTAGTAGTTTCCAGAATGAAACCTAAACGCATACCCATAAATAGTAGATTAAGTAGATTAATAATTTTGACATGGGCTCCGCAACTGTGTTTTTGATGATGTTCATGTCTGGCACAGATCTGTGACAGTGTGGGACTGGCAAAGCAAATCGCCGTTCACTCTGAGATGGTGAGAATTCATTTATAATAATAATAATTCATTACATTTATATACCGTTTTTCTGGGTACTCGAAGTGCTATACATCGATGGGGGAATCTCCTCAACCTCCACCATTTGTTCAGATTTAAAGTTTGATGTATGACATTAGTAACTCAAGTTTAAGGTAACTCAAGCACTGATCAGATGGTTGAACCATGATAGTGACTGATGGCTATATTCATATATCACAGTATTTTTCTTAGTATTCTTGAGTACTTGAGATATGTGTTAACACAGCATTGTGTGTTTTTGTGACAGGACCGCAAAGCCACACAGAAACAGAGAGATTTAGAGAAAGACAAAGAGAAACAGAAGGAGGAGCTCAATAAACAGAAACAGATTGAAAAGGTGAGTGACACACATTTTGCATTCACATTCTTGTGCAGAACATGTTTGCTACATAACACTACTTATTTGTTGCTTATTAATCATTAGTAAGGTAGCTGTTTGGTTTAGGTATTAGGTAGGATTCGGAAAGTAGAATATGGTCATGTTGAATGTGTGCTTTATAAGTACTAATAAACAGCCAAAAATGGTAAAAAGTGGCATCTAAAAAGCAACTAGTTAATAGTGAGAATTGATTAGATTAGATTAGATTAGATTCAACTTTATTGTCATTACACATATACAAGTACAGTGTAACGAAATGTAGTTTAGGTCTAACCAGAAGTGCAATTAGCAAGTGCAGATATACAGTGTGAATAAATACAGAATACAATTCTAGGGAAATACTATACAAATGTTGTATGAAAATATGACAGTCGGTGTGGACTATGAACAATATATACAGAAGGCTATATACTGTGAACATTAATGTACAGGTGGTTATGAACAGATAACAGATAATTGGTCCCTATACTGAAGTGTTAACTTATATAAATATGTGCAACGTTTATATCACAGTGATTTTACTTCAGGTATAAGCCATAATAATGTTTCATTAAATAGTAAAAAAATCTATAGTAATAATCAACAGAATTAATATTAATTTAGTTAAAAATAGAGGTAAAAATATGTAATAACGGGCGATTCACATTTCACGTCTAAAACCACGTGAAAAACGGTAGCTCAGTGCGGCTCAATGCGTCACCACCAGCTGCGCAACTGCATTTAAAATAACGAATATGTGCGTGGAAAATACGCGAAATGTGAATCGGCCTTTAGTGTGTTTGATGGTTGTTTACAATTGCCAAGCATTGTCTGTTTATATTAATGTAAAAGTGTGTTTATCACAACAGCTTTAAACCAAGATTATTCAATCAGTATTTAACATTGAATTCGGTTTACACAGCATATTTAGATGTTTCATACGTTTTTTCTACAGGATCTTGAGGAACAAAGCCGTTTAATAGCCGCCTCCAGTCGGCCCAACCCACCGACCGCCGACGGACAGTTCGTAGTCCTTAGCAACAGCCCATCAGAAGAGAGTGAAATAGGGGAAGAAGGGCAGAAAAAGCGCGAATCAGAGGCCTGACAGTAAGTGGTTGAAAACAGATGATCAACAAAAATGTACGTCCGTCACTTTATTTCTTCAAGGGTTTTCCTGCAGGGTCAAAGATGTGAGATGTGACTGCAAAATATAAAAAACCAACGCAAAATGAAATAGAAAATGTTTTGATATGTGGACACTTTTGGGAAAACCACCAAATGTTGTGTTATTTGTAAGAATCATGTATTTTATAACATATCAGTTACTGAAATTAAATTTGCTTTCAGAAGGGTTTTATATGTAGGCTACTGTGTGTGTGTGTTTGTGTGTGTTGGGATTCACTACCATGACATGCTGACACCGGAATACATACTAAGGTGATTTTGTTTTTCAGATTAATGAACATGATTATTAATGTATGTTGGGTGTGTTATGTTCTACTGTTTTAATGCTGCATGTGTCACATTAACAGTAAAATATTCTTGATAGGGCTCAGAATGATGGCATAAGGTTATTTTATCTTTAAAGTTATAGTACTATTGTTTCTTAAAATGTTGCCATTAAGTTCTCATAATGTACATTGTTTTGTATTTACACAAACACATTCGCTCGCTGTCAGTGAACAACTCAGAAGCCTAATTGAATATGTCATTAGATATTCGGTTTTTCTTCTCTAAATTGAAAACACTATAATTTGCATTTTACCTCAGATCGAGGTGTAAGTGTACTTTATGACCCAGCTGTATGGAAAACCCCAGTACACCGGGTTAATATACTGAGCAAGTGGGTTAAACTTAAACTGTAAACTTATTATTGTGTATCTTGCCTTTGTTTTTGAAGCTTATAAAAATGGTGGGCAGGGAGAACAACTACAAGTTCTGATTTAATATTGTGTCATTCTTTGCTTTGGTTTATAACAAACCTTTTCATAAATATTTATAATGAAATGTCTCTGCGATTCATGGGGTTAAATGAAGATTGGTATTAAAAATCTGTTTTAAATGAGTTGGTCTTTTTTTCAGTCTTTCAACCGAACCATACCAGTTAATACATGTCGTGAATTGCCCTTACAATAAAATAATCTTTATTTTTTCGTTATGGACTTTATCAAATGGAGATTATTGGGGTTCGGCTTAAAATTGCTTCTTTACAAAGCCAACAGTTTGGAGGTCGTATTGTTATAAACTGGTTGTTTAAATGTGACAGTATACAGTTTCCAAAATAATAAAACATTTGTCCTGCACATCTGGACAATCAGGTTAAAATGAAGTAAACTTTAGATTAGTTGTAGGTTAAGTGATTTGCTATTCATGTCTAATTAGTTTTCATTCCGTTTTGCATTTAAACGGCACTAATTGGTAAATTCTTTGCAAAACAATGGAGAGACAGGAGATGCGCTGGTGCGCTCAATGCTCTCCAAGAGCACAAGACAAATAAACAAGCACCTCATTTATTAAAAGCAGCCAAGCAACCAGACGCGATCAATTCACCATTGAATGAAACAATTATTACACGCGGCTTCCAGCAAATTGCCAAGCAGCTATTGTGCCATTGTGTTGCGCAGCATCTTTCTCCATGCATGTCCAGAGAGAAAGGGAATATTCAGCAGGATTAGTTTAAACAGCATTAGCCTTTATTATTTTAAACTCGTGTGGTAGAAAATAAGGTAAATAAGATTAGGCACTAGTCGACTGCTTTTTCATAATGCTGAAGATACTGCGGGAGGAAATGAGAATAAGATCATTCTTGCGAATGGAGCCTAATTTTCTACCTGGTGGGTAAAAATAATGGCACATCAGCTTTGTTTTGTCCCATTCAAAAGCGGCTTTAAGGGATTCAGTGTCCCCAGAAGATAACAGGTTAGTGCTTCAGGTCGGAAAGCCTCATTTGGACACCGCTTTACCTGGAGATCCACAGACCCCATGGTGAGGTGCGGCGATTCACATGTAAAACATTCTAACTCGGGCTTTAATGGGTGACGTTTCTCGGACCCTGAGCTCGGATTATAAAGCACGACCCCGAGCATCCAGGTCCTGCCAGACGAGAAGAAACTTGACATCTCCAAATGGCCTCTCTTACCATCAGCGCGCACCAGAACAACCCGATGCGCAGATACTCCGCGTTCACCATCGACAGCATCCTTGGATTAGACAGACCTGATCAGAGAACAGTGTTATCGGCGCCTTACCGACCGTGGTCAGGTAAAACGACTCTTTATTTTGAACCGAGTATTGTTGTTGATTCGTTAGAACCAAATGTCGGTATAAAATAATTGGTGGCAAAACAGCGATGACCAACAAATATATTAGCTGATAAGAAGAACATATTTTTCTTGGGAATGGAATAATTTGCGGAACCGGTTCATTAGAAGTTCCGAATGAACCGTTGGGCTAAATGAACTCGAACTTTTCTTTAATGTCATGATTTTTATTTATTTCAGACGTGAAACCTGCATGTCAGAACCGTCGCATTGTTGCAGACAGTGACGGTTCAGTTGATGTGAGAGTAAATGAAGATTACAGTAAATCTTACAGTAAATCTTCAGGAGAAACATACAGAAGAACACTGAACTGGTACATTGGACGCAGGCCCAGGACAGCTTTCTCAAGTGTTCAGGTGAAGAAACTAAACATGGATGAATAATGTTTATTATCTGTTTAAAATCAAAACTTTATTTGCCAAAAATTAACAGATGGGTGTGATGGGGTCGTTGTACATTTTTTATGTGTTAATTATGTGTATTATTATTTTCCTGCTTTAATTATTTTACTTTTTTATTATTCTGTCCAGATCAAGATACTGGAGAGTGTATTTCAGGTGAACTCATACCCTGGCATAGACATACGTGAAGAACTAGCAGAGAAACTACATCTGGATGAAGACAGAATTCAGGTAATGATAGATTTTAACAACTCTGATCATCCCTTATTTTTTAATACATCAAGGGCAATATCATTGAAAATGAATATATAACCCTATATTAGCCTATTTAGACTGATTTTATTTTTATCTAGAATAAAACTAAAATGTATGTTTACCTTTAGATTTGGTTCCAGAACAGAAGAGCAAAGCTGAAGCGTTCACACAGAGAATCTCAGTTTCTGATGGTGAAAAACGTCCTCGGTGATTTACAAACCAGCAGAGAAAAGCAGTGAATGGACTGTACAAACACATATTTGCTCTCATTATTTTTCTGTTGTGATATTGTAATATATATATATTCTGTCATCAGATGTTTTCTGTCAGATATCTTCAGTCTATTAATTGCTATTGTATAAAGTCTTAGTAGTTTCCAAAATAAAACATTTTTGAGAAGTTTTTAGACTCTAATTGTCTGGGATAAGTCTAACATCATCTTCGGCCAACTGTTAAACAAATACCCCCCGACCCCCCCCCCCCATCAGCAGCACCCCCCTCTGTTAAACTAATGAGTGTGTTGTAACTGTGGGGCTCAGTAAACCCATTAAGTATTGATGAGGACACAACAGGGGATTTCTTTTCAGACATTAGTGTTTGAATCAGAGTTACAGGCTTAACATTTACATTTAAAGCGTCAAAAAACTTCATTATTTACTTTTTGTGTAGGTGAGGTTATACATTTAAAAACAAAAGTTACACAAAATGCCTAGACGTAGGATAGGCCTATGTAATTTCACATTTTTAAACGAAAATTCTGGACATCTGTCATTCTGAAGTTTCTCTCATCCATCTCTCGCCCTGAACTGTTAATGTCTCGAGTCTGTAGAGAAACACAAACCACAAGCCTTCTCATTTTTAGCTTACATGTTCTATGTCAGCTTTGGTATTTAGACTGAATCTGACCACAATATCTTTGGTTTTGCACAAAACAAATTCACTACGTAGCTGAATAAATCAGCTGACCTACTGAATGATTCTCTTTTCTCTTGTGAAAGTTATTATTCAGAAGTAGTTTTCTTTGTACTACCAAAACATCCTTTATTAGTTGTTTTGTGCATTGCAATCTAATGTCATAGAGGCAATTGCTGATGTGGGAGGATATTTTACCAAAGAGATTTAGAGCTGACTAAAATCTGGTTGCACACAGTGAACCATAAATCCCTTCTTTAAATTCATTGAACAAAGAAATAAGAACCGTGGAACAACATCCTCATAATTCATAATCTGATTATCAGTTACAGTAAAGTTGTCTGTTATGTGCTTTGGTCTTGAATTGAAGCATTGAACGGTTTTGCAGCTTGAATAGATAATTATGCATGCAGATAATATCTGCAACTTGTCTAAGGCTAATACAGAAATGGGATTCACATATGCAGATAACAATAAAATGAATGCATGTGAATGTATGTTTTTAGGAAATAATTGTTTATTTTTTTGTATAATTGAATTAGAAACTGTCTTGGTATTGTATTGGATAGCCAACCCCTGTTCCTTGCGTCATTTCACCCTGACTGCTGGGCCATCCCATGGATCAACCTCATACATTCAGGAAACTTTATTGTCATCTCGACATTACAACGATAAAAAATATTTAAAAATAGCAATTTGTTGTGATTTGCACGACTTCCTAGTACTAGGATACATATACATCAAACAAGATAGGAAATATAAATAAAGTATTCTTTTTCTTAAATCTGCTACATTTTCACAATTGTCCGGTAGATGACACACTTCGCCAGCAGATGGGATATTAAATCAATTTAGGTAGAAATGCGCTTCTCAGTTTTTCCGTTTTTTTTTACCAAGCTCTGTATTTCTTCTAAGTATTCATTTGTATTATCATAGGTTTAACACAAATACCACTATACTGTAGTACACGGTGTTAATTTTCGTAGTGGTAGTGAACACTCTTGGATAGTAATCAAACAAGAAAAAAACCTAAGTAATTGCTGACTCATAAATTAACACTTATATATTATCTCAATATTACGTTCTTGAAGTTGCTTAAAATCGGGTTCATTTATGTATTAACCATGTATGTGTTTTCTGTCATATAGCTTGAGGACCTTTACGTTGAAAAGTGTTCTAGGATGCAGCCATCATGAAATGTTTCTCACACGGACCGTCACACAGCTGAATATATTAAGCCTCCGATAACCGGTATTTATATTCCTCCTCGGGCGTCTTTTCCTTCTAACTATCTCTCATAAAATAAACAAGCATCATTCGCACCTGTGTCTAAACATCTAGACGGAAACCTCAGAGGATAACTGCGCGTGGTTTTATTTTAATGAAGATATTTTGAATGGCGTTATAGAGCTCATCTCTACTGCCCCGGCTGGATTTGGAAGAGGATTTATCCTATTTGGGATATTGTCATTGGAGCGGAGAGATACGACAGAGACTGAACACTCACTTGGATTGACAGGTACAAGAAAGCATTCTAATGAATTACGCGTGTTTATGCAAATGCGTTTGTTTATTCGATTCTTAGAATCGTTACATTGTATCATCATCGACACTTGAGTTTGTTACATTGTATCATCATCATCATCATCGGGCCTGTCAGTCATTCACTCCGCGGCAAACACCTGCGGAGTTTTGTCACTCGGTTTTAATAGAGATGTTTATTTCTTGTTTATAGCTCATATATATTTACAAATAACCGCAAAACACAGAGCGACAACTATATTGTGTAACACATGCGCTCATCCTCCACTGCTCAAACTGGAGGACAATTTCTCTTTTGTATTAACGCCTCTCTCTCTCGCTCGCTCTCTCTCTCTATATATATATACGTGTGAGGAATATATGAAGATTTTTGTTCCAAAATGAGATAACTCAAAAATTCAAAAGTCATGTTTTTTATTGTGCATTCAAATACTAATATAGATCAAACTGCAGTTGTTTTGTTTTGATTTCAGCCCTAAAAACTAAAACAAAAAATACAGCTAACTAACCCAATAAA
Source organism: Triplophysa tibetana (assembly GCA_008369825.1). NCBI lineage: Eukaryota > Metazoa > Chordata > Actinopteri > Cypriniformes > Nemacheilidae > Triplophysa > Triplophysa tibetana. The sequence goes on along the minus strand of CM017911.1, from coordinate 1,101,452 downwards.
AATAACAAAATAAAAAATATGATTTTAGATTTTTTTTATAAATATCTCATTTTGGAACCAAACTCTTCATGTTATTCCGTCAGTTTCTCGCTGGTTTGATGTGAAATTCTCAAACAGATTTATTTTGACAGTTTAACAGCAATGATGAAAAGTCATATGTTATAATTATCCGAGGTGTAATGAGCTGGAATCATGGTGACAGTTTGTCATATCTGCGTCTCCAGTGTGTAGTTTTCTTTTTAAAATACATTCGAATGTGATTTGAACAAAGCACCTGTGAACACGTGCAGGACGTTTTTATCTATGTTTCTAGATCTAGATCTCATTTGTCACACGACTTTGTAAACATATACAACTTGCAATGAAATGTTAATCTGGAAAACTCCAAAGACTTTAGAAGAATATAAAAGATATATGTTGAAAATATACATACAACGTAACAATAACAATACATTTACATCCTAAAGAAGTTGGAAGACTGTTCTTCAGTCACTTCATTGGGCACCTGTGTGAAATAGCATGGGTTTTCAAGCTATGGGTCGGGATAAGGTGGGTCGTGGAAAGTCACTTGGCTGTTGAATGACACACAAAAAGTTAATGACTGGCAAAGACAATAGCTTTGATATTTTACTATTATATAGTTTGGTATTGCAGCCTAAATTTCATTTATTCTATTTAGGGAAAATAAAAACTACTCAAGGTAAAAATAGATGAATATGTTGTTTTCCCTATATTTGCAATGAAAAATAATTTGCTGGGCTTAAAATAGATTATAGCTGTCTAGGTGGGTCCTGCCCTGAAAAAGTTTGGGAATTGCTGCGTTAAAGGGATTATTTTAAAGTCCTTTTATTAGTTTTGAAGTTGTTAAATGGGTTATTATATCAGTCTCGCGTCTGTTGACAGTCCAAACCTGCAAGAGCTCTTAGGTCCGCCAATCTGAAACTCTTACTGACTCCTAGGTCTAGGCTCAATACTCGGGAAGATCGAGAATTTCCATAGCTGCTCCAAGAATTTCAAACAGTCTGCTTACGGAAATTAGAACTGCTCATTGACTATTTTTAAATGATTTTTTTATTTGTCTTATTTATTTGAGTTGTCTTGATGTTCTGTAGTTTTATCCGTGACTTTGTTGTTGTTTTTATTTTGCTAAGGGTTTTTACTTTGTACAGCGGTAGTTGTGTTTATTCGTGCTTTATAAATCAACTGAAATGAGATATCATGTTGAAAGACATTAGTGTTGAGGTAGACTTAGCAATGGAAGCAAAATGTGCAAATGTGTTTATCTATCCAGGAGCTTTACAATGATGATCATGTAATATAACATTGGCATGTGTGCAGGTTTTGGTCACTCTTAGTACTTTACAATAGTATGTTTCTGTACTTATAACTTCTTTGGTCACTGACACGATGAGTTTCAGAAAGACCCTGTCTGGTGCTCTTCATTGTTCTCAGTTCTGTTTTGCCTTTTCACATTTACACATGAATCACTGTTCAGAAGTGTCTGTGCTGTCTGCTCACTGTCTCCTAACATTGTAATGAGGCGTTTAATTGTGACACAGATTGTGTAGTTATGAGAATGAAAATAAACTCACTATTTCTGATCAATGCTGCCAAGTCTCCAGAAATGAAATGATTCCACACTTTGAGGATCCATTTCTCTTTTGAACAACTTTGAAAACATGGTTATTTCTGTCACAACATGTAGAAGCAATTTAAAGCTTGAGTGTGTTTGGCTGGTGGGCAGAAGGAAAGTTTCATTTAGTGCTCTGCGGCAGGAGATTTAATGTGTGCTGGCTAATGAGAAAGCCCAGAATTTCACAGAAAGGAGAGGCATGCTTCAATGTCACAGTCTCTCTCAGCGGCTGTTAAATATGACGACCGACCCTGTACTGTTGAACCACCGCAAGATCATTTCCAGCATTATAAACCTCCCAAACTTTATCTTCCACAACTCAAACTAATATCACGTAATAGATTTGCTCTTCCATATGTGTCTATTAAACCACATCATAGGATCATTAATAGAGAGACTCAGGGTTATGCAAATAAAATCTATTCAAAGCACATTATTGGCTTGTAGTCAAATTAGCAGCCGATTAATTCTTTGTCGGCTTCATACTCCACAGGTAAGTTTGACTTGTAGGTCAATGTCACGCCTCTTTGCTCACATTGTTAAAACCAAAGTATATTTTGGTTTTTATGTGTACACTTGTATTCATGTGTTTTAAGCTATAGCCTTGCGAAGTCCTGTATACATAAATACTATATAAAGACTTAATGATATTAGTCTTAACCTGTATGAGCATGAGATGTTACCCCACTCCTAAAACACGACCCCTAAAACGCTTTCATTTGACTTTGTGCTTCGAAACCAGTTGGCAGTGTCAAAGATATTTGTTTCCCCCACCAGCGTCTTGGTGATAAACAGAAATTCATATCATGTTCTAGATCTCCTGTGCCTTTACGTTAACTGAAGCTCTGCTGGGCAGAGATAACCAGACACCCCACGGTCACATGACACCCAACTGCGTATGGCTGTCAGACGCAGCTGCGCAGACGGCTCATCTGTCTCTCACTGCTGAGTCACACTGTCTGCGTGTTTATGACACAGGAGACCAATTGGTACTCGCTATCTAGAAATGGGTCACAGGGTCTGTTCTGACAGGCCTTCAGACACCGAATGAGAAATGAAAAACATGAAAAAACAATGAGCGTGACGAGGCACATCCACTAGTGTGCCATTGATTTGGGCTGGATAGTTTTCTCTTCAGCTTTTGTCCTCCCGTCATTAATTTGAAGCTCATTTGAGCTGTGAAGGACGTTGTTGTTGATGTCTTATGTGAAACGTTCATGAAACAAATCCAGTTGAGAATTGTTGGTTACAATGTTTCCAGAATATCAGGCTTTACAGATTTCATTACATCAAAGCTCTTTTGATCTATACTGCAAACATCATTCAGATGAAGAAATGTATAAATATATTCGCGTTAAAGAACAAGACTGATTTGAACTTTATTTATATACTTGGTTTGGTCACAACAATCAGAATGAATTAAATACGCAGATGTGTTTGGTTCAGAGATGATCTGAGGAGATTGAGTTAAACATGGATACATAATGTCTTCAAAAACAAAAGGCAACAGGTTTAATCATTCAGGAATTGTCCATTAATAAAATATGGACCGTGAATATAATGCTAGGTAATAGTTATTCACACCTTAATTTAACATTCTTAAGAAGTGGTAAGATGAATAATACACACAGGGTCATGTATGGTTGTGTTAATTACAGTTATTTTGTGGTCACTCCTCTGGGAGAAGTCTGTTTGTGTGCAGTGTTCCAGCAGTAACAGAAGAAGTCATTAGTGTTGTTTACCAAGACACAAACCATTATTCATGTAATCTTAATCATACCAGTGCTTTGATTTAAATTAAATGTTAATTGCAGGATAAAATAACACCGCGTCTCCCAGTGGCTCTGAGAAAACCACAGATGTCATGACCTCAGCAGATCTGGGTCTGGTCCAGATGTCTGGCTTGTGACTGTGCTGAGGTCATGAGGTGTCGTCCGGAAAGATCTTTAACTTGATGTCTGTCAAGATGACTATGATTTATCAACAGCTGAGCTCCTGCGTATTGATAATTTAATCAGAGTAGACGTTCTTGGCAGGTTCAGACTGCAGTGTAGACTTCAGATGAGGACGCCCTCTAATGAAATGTTTAAAGTTCTTTCATTATTTTATAGGATCAGCATGACAGGGTTTTATAGATTATATATGTTGCACGTAATGATGAATGTGTTTAATAAGAACAGTGCTGCTGGACATTACTGAATAGACCTAAATGCCTTTATGGAAGTATTAAACCGTGGTAAAATACCGACAGTGCAGAGCCTCTCTCTTAGTTATATTTAAAGACTGAAAACAGAAATATAGCACAACTGTTTGGTAAATAAATTCTTTCACCGATGACAGGCTTTGTACAGCTCTTTTAACTTAATAATTTTGATAAGAACACACTTTTTTTGCTTTTGTAAGTTATATTTCATCCACTGCCTTTTGATCTCTAATATATGAATGTAGGATCCCAGGCTGACAAAGTGACTCATCCACTCACAGTTCTTCATTTTATAATTGTAATAATTTGTTTCTGATGATTCTCAACATGTTTCTGTGATATGATATTCAGATAAAATGTTCTTGTGAGTTTTGTTGGGCAGGACAGAGCAAGGTGGTTACGTTTGATCAAATCACTGCTCTGTGTCTTGCATCACGTATGAAAGTGCGAGTATCATATATGTTACACTTTATTAAAGTGGCAGTCCGTAAGATATTTTGATTAAAACATTTCTAAAACCAATTATTGAGAAAGTACATGAAAGAACAGTGTTAAAACTGGTGTCACTACCCTTGCGGGATTCACCACGGAAAGCTTGTATGGTTTGTAATTTGCCCTGTAGAGTCGTCTTTCTCATGTCGTTCTCATGTTGACGGAGGGAAGAGATCATGCGGGCATTAGAAAGACTGTAGGAAGAGCGATGTCTTATTTACTGCATAAAATAAAAGATCTGTGGAATTTAAGTATATAAAGAAGGATAAAGGTCATGCAGGACATTATAAAGATTTTCCACCTGAGATGCGTCAGGACCCGCGGTACTAAGGCTTATAGCAGAGATACTCAATGATATGGATGGAGATCCTCTCCAGCACAGAGACGTTGGAGAGAAAGATTGTCTTAAAATCACCCCTGAGGAGTGATGTGAGTAACATTGGTTTTTGTTAGAAACGAGATATGTTGTTGTTGTTCTAATATTAGCTGTGTGACAGAGCAGTTTTGATTGTCATTGTTTACCTGGAACCGCTTTAATATTGTTCTCGTTCAGATGCTGGAGAAAGAGTGAGAGCGAGGGCGGGTTGGCGCTAAAACTGTAGAGAGAGCGTTTTATACTCTCTTATTTAATGATGAATAAACTAACATTTAATCTGTGGGTCACATGCGTTCCGAACAGTACGGTTCGTCCGTGATCAGTTTTACCTCTATACCGCAGGGGAGAGTGAGAGGAAACGCTCGTTGTGGAGTTGTTTGTCAGTTTAGGGCCGCTGTACAAAACACGGCGGCGAATTCAATGTATGTATGCCCGCTCTGTATGTAGATGGGCATGGCTTATTCTAAGGTATGACAAACATAACGGTTCATTATGTAAGGTCTTTATACACCTCTGGAGAAATAGTTTGTTTATTTTATTGCATTTCTGTCAATAGATCCTCCTAAAAACGCTGGATTGTTCCATTAAGTGACTGTCTGAAGCTGTGGAGTGTTTGACTCTGTGTGGTTTGGTCTCTCTAGTCTCTGTCTGTTTGCCATTTGTTGTTTTTGCACATAACTCTATGCCATCTGTACAGTCCTCATTCTATTATTGTGTTTCTTTCCATCTTAAAGTGATAGTGCACCCCAAAATGAAAATTCTGTCATCATTTACTCGCCCTCCAAATCTGTACAAATTCCTTTGTTCTGCTATAAACAAAGAAAGATATTTGGAAAAATGTCAGTAACCAAGATCTCGACCCCATTGACTACGACCAAAGTATTTATTTTTCCTGTTATAATGGCCGTAAATGGGGGAAGAAATCTTTTGACATTCGTCTAAATATCTTCCTTGAGTTTTTGAACAGGTAGGCATGAGGTCAGAATGATGTTTTTATGTTGTGCTTATTTCTATTGTTCAAAGACATTTATGCAGGTTTATTAATTTCCATCTTGGGTAGACTGTCCCTTTAAAGCTGGTGGATTCAACTGCTCAGCTTCAGTACCATGTTCTTCACTTTATACAAATGAAGAACGTACTACAACACAGTTGTTTTTCCCTGTAATGTAATTGCACTTTGAGCCATGAACACACACACAATGGCTTCATTAAGAGTCAGAATACACTAACATACCACTGATGTTAAAGCAAGCTTCTTATATAATACAACGTTTATTTTTTGCACTTTCATGTGTGTGTTATACAATGGAAGTCTATGTTATGGCCTCATGTAGATGCGTGTCGCATGCATGTGCAGTCAGAATAATTGAGTTTGTGCTGATGAGTTAAAGCTCACATTGTTCACATAACTTATGACTCTGATTAAACTTTATTAAACACAGTAAGAGCACCAATCTCAATATAGTACATGAAACAAGACGATTCATTTCTAGAACTTGTCTTATATTTTCATCACATTCTCTAATCCTGAAAAGAGAAAATTAAAAACGTGGTTTGTTTTGTTGAGAACAGCATGAGGTTCATTGCCTTTGGTTTATGTGTAAATGTGCAGCAACATATGAAAAATAAATTGGTTGTAGTGGTTGTGAATTAGGGGTGGGCGATCTAGAAAAAAATTCTAATCACGATATTTTCTGGGTAGATCACGATTCACGATTTTATCCCGGTTCTTCTTCGAGTTGGTTTTAAGACTATTTAACCAATTACAGAGCTACAATACAGCCAAACTAATGTCCCCATATAAAAATATACTCTTTACCATTCATATTTTAAGAATATTTTAATCAAGTTATTATTTAATGCAAGTGCAAGACCATAAATCAGCTGTTGTAGCAAAAAATTTACATTTTGAATTTTGTTTTGCATCCCTTTGCCCTACTCAGAGTAAAGCTGTGGAATGACCGTGGAGGAAAAATATTTGCAGCTGGGTATTTAGTGAGTGGATCTATCGCAAGGATGTTGAAGAATTCAATAGAACAGCAACGGATATAACGTGTCTTGCACTATATAGGACGATGTAACGATTATTCCGCTAAAGTGGATCGTGCAGTCATTTTAATCGTTCGCGATCAAATATCGTCATATCGCACACCCCTATGTGAATAATAAACTTGAGTTTGCGCTATGGCCTGGAGAAATTGCTTACATGATGGTGAAGGAGTTCTGGGTGCTTGTCAGGATGTAGCTGTGTGATTGCTTAGCTGTTCGAAAGGATTTTAAATGCATTGCGTTGTGATTGCAAGGATTTTCAAAACAGGCAAATGCTGAGTAAAATATGAGTTTTTGATGAACTGGTAGGCATGTGGTCAGAATGATGTTTTTCAGCTTTTATGTTGTGCTTATTTCTACTGTTCTGTTCCCACATCATGTCTCTTGCTCCTTCGATTCATTAAAGTTGGAGGAAATAGAAACATTATTTTGCTTTGTATAATGGAAAGTAGGTCAGTGGCTTCAATATAAATAAATAAACCTGAAGAAGTTTGAAAACTAAAGTACAAGACAAATCCTGCTGCTGATGGACGTTTTTCACCAGCTCTGACCTCTGAGCTGAGACTATAATGGCAGTAAATGGGGGATGAGATCCGTTTGGTTTCTGACATTCTTCCAAATATCTTCCTTTGTGTTCAGCAGTTGAAAGACATTTATGCAGGTTCGGAACAATCTGAGGATGAGTAATTCTTCTTTCTTTCTTTCTTTCTTTCTTCCTCACTCCCTCTCTTTCTTTCTTTCTCTCTTCCTTTCTTTCTTTCTTTCTCTTTCTTTCTCCCTCCCTCCCTTTCTTTCTCCCTCCCTTTCTTCCTTCCTCCCTTCCTTCCTTTCTCCCTCCCTCCCTCCCTTCCTTCCTTCCTTCCTTCATTTCTTTCTTTCTTTCTTTCTTTCTTCCTCACTCCCTCTCTTTCTTTCTTTCTCTCTTCCTTTCTTTCTTTCTTTCTCTTTCTTTCTCTCTTTCTCCCTCCCTTTCTTTCTCCCTCCCTTTCTTCCTTCCTCCCTTCCTTCCTTTCTCCCTCCCTCCCTCCCTCCCTCCCTCCCTTCCTTCCTTCCTTCCTTCCTTCCTTCCTTCATTTCTTTCTTTCTTTCTTCCTCACTCCCTCTCTTTCTTTCTTTCTCTCTTCCTTTCTTTCTTTCTTTCTCTCTTCCTTTCTTTCTTTCTTCCTACCTTCCTTTCTTCCCTCTTTCCTTCCTTTCTTTCTTTCTCCCTCCCTATCTTTCTTCCTTTCTCTCTCCCTCCCTCCCTCCCTCCCTCCCTATCTTTCTTTCTTTCTTTTTTAAAGATTATTGTTTCATCATTGTGAGTCATTTATGTGGTTTGTTTGTTCTCTGAGCTTTAATCAGACCGTTAGATGTTACCTGGTTCAGGTACTTCCCTAGAAGAATCATCAGATGAACCCAAACATTTGATATGCTGAGCCGTGGAGAACGGATCTAATCGTTCATGATGTTGTGTTTCATTTGTCATCCATTGAAGAAACGCATGATGAATAATTTCATTGGAAAACTCGCTTATTGAGCAGAACTGCTGTCAGTGTTTGTGTGAGAGCTCTTTGGTGTGTTTAAACATCAGAGACGACCTGATGAAAGGCATTCTGAATGTTTGTGTCGTGTCTCTCTCTGTTCTCTGTGGAGAAACACAGAAATGTAAGGGAAACCTCACGACTGTGGTCAGCTCATCATGTCCTTATTTTCTTTCACTATAGCAGCACAGTGAAATATCATTATTTGATGCTTTCGGTGCTTCTTATTCTGTCCATCATATATCTCTCTGTCTCTCTCTTTTAATTCAGCTGTCGCTCGGTCTCATGCTGTACTATAACTTTCAAAACGCTTGACTTACACCCTTCAGGAGAGAGGGAGAGCGTGTTCTCTGGGATTGCCTTGTTCATCAATAAAAGCGATGCTTCATCACATTTTGGCTGATTTTCCCCATACAAACGTTTTAGTTGTTTCTATTAAATGTAGATCTGCATTTGCTTAAAGCAGAGATCTGATATTATAACACCCATCAAATGTTGTCTATCCTTTCTGTTTACATGAGTGTACATTCAACTCTGGCCAAGATGAGCCCTTAGACCATGTGAGTGCACGTGACCGTTCACGAGTGCTGAATTTTGTTTATAGAATTACAGTTCTGTTACTTTACATGTTTCTCACATTTATGCTTTGTAGGTGTAGAAACAATCTTTGCTGGAACGCACATTTGATGCTTTAAAATGCTGTCTAGGTAGGAAGCTCACAAGGATTTGTAGACATGAGTCATGTGTCACATCTACCGCAGTGGCACTGCAGCCCGACCTCACCTCTCTCTCTCTCTCTCGCTCTCTCTCTGTGTCTATCTCTGTGCCCGTTGCTAAGCCAGAATCTCTTGGCAGACCTGATTTTAAGCCGGCAGATCATCATCGGCCGTGTGCTGTGATGAGGTTGGATAGTCTCTTCAGACTGGATCCTGGCACTGGGTCAAGTAGCACAACACATTTTACTTTATTCTTTAATCCAGAACACCGATCATACAGTTGTGTCGTAGACAGCACCAAAGCCACATCTTCTATTTGTTTTCTTCTCCAAACAGCAGAAGGGACATGGACATGGTTAATATGTCAGGATTTAGTGCACGCAAGCCCCATTAACTGTGAACCACAGAAATAGTTTTCAACATGTCTGGTTCACTTCACGGCTGCTTCTGCCCAAGAACTGCACATCGGATGTGAATTCTGTTGCCATAGCGATGGCCAATGAGAGTGCAGACAGTCAAATTCACCCGATCTGTCATTCAGGAGCGGTTAGATGAGTAGTTCACTTTTAAGTTAAATTTGAATGATAACTCACTAACCTACATGTCATTCAAGCCATCTGTGCGTTTATCTCTTCTGTCGAAAACAAATTGATGGTTTTGAGGAAAGCTTTCCAGGGGTCTTATCCATGTGATGCACTTTAACTGGGGGCTGTTGGTTAAGGTCCAAACTTCCATTTCATCTCAGCTTCAAAAAGCTCTACACGACACAAGCCCATGAATAAGGGTTTCCTCTACAGAACGATTAATCATTGTCCAAGAAAACGAAAAAATTATATACTTTGAACTAGAGCTGTCAAACGATTAATCGCGATTAATCACATCCAGAATAAAAGTTTGTGTTCACGTAATTTATGTCGGCGTGCTGTGTAGTGTTGTCAAAAATATCGATATTTCGAAAAATATCGATACTGAAATATCTGAACGGTACAAATACTAATTTCCCGAAGTATCGATACTCCGATCCTAGCCGAGCTGTCACTTTCACTTATCTCCAAAGGCGAGTTGACAAACACCACACGTGACCGCAGTGCCTGTCACCTGTCTCGTGTCATTCACTCTGGTTAAATAGCAAAAGTGAAGTGAATATAAATATGGCGTGTGCGGCGCCTCCGCAACCGGCTTTGGTTGATAAAGAACACAGCAGGAGTGCTATCTGGAAATATTTTGGATATGAAGCAAATGAACATGGAAAGCCGAAGGACACAAACAAGCCAATATGCAAGAGTTGCTACAGAGCAGTGCTAACAAAAGGCGCTAACACCTCTAATATAGCGATATGAGTGTTGTTTCGTTTTTTCAGCGTAGTTCTTAAAGTTAATATAATCTGACTGAGGAATCTTTAACTGTGAATCTTTAAATACTTTAACTGTGGTCAAATGTAAATTAACTTGTGCTTAATTAACTTAATTCAAAAAATGATTACGTGTGTGGATCGGTGATATTTGAATCCGGCATTAAAATATGTTCATCAAATAATGTTATGTATTAACCAGCATTTATGAACGATGAGCAATGCATTTGCTACAGTATATTTTAATCTTTGATGACAGTATGTAATAAAATACAATGGATCATGTTTGATCTGGTCCAATGAAAAAAAATATTAACAGATAGAACTTTGGATTTTAATTAGTACATGTATTAGTAAATGTTAGTTTAAATTAACTTTTAACTAAGATTAATACATGTTTTGGAAGTATTTTTCATTGTTTATTTATGTTAACAAACATCTATAACCAATTACTTAAGTTCTGAGATTAGTTACAAAGTTCAGTTCATTTTAAGTGTGGTCAAAAAAAAATATGTTTATTAAAGTTTGGCATTCTCTTGTAGCACCAGAAAGAAGATGAGACTCGACCTGCAACAGTACATAATGCGTTACAACACACATTATGAAGAATCATAATGCATTTTACCCTTTAATTACTCTTTATAATACATAAAATGTTATATTTATCTTTAAATAATAATAAAAAAAAATTACCCCCTTAATGTTGTGGCAGTTTTTTTCTCTGTGGTATCGGAAATGGTATCGAGTATCGATATTTTTCAAGGTATCGTATCGAAGTTAGAAAATTCCAGTATCGTGACAACACTAGTGCTGTGCTAATTAATCGTGTATTTAAGAACACATACACATAAATGCATTTTTCGAAGAAAGATATAACATATAACAATTAATAAACGTTTATTTCGACTTTCAAATATTGGTAAATATAAATATAATGTAAATATATCCATCCATCCATCCATCCATCCATTTTCTTCCGCTTATCCGGGGCCGGGTCGCGGGGGCAGCAATCTAAGCAGGGATGCCCAGACTTCCCTCTCCCTAGACACTTCCTCCAGCTCTTCCCTGGGGACACCAAGGCGTTCCCAGGCCAGCCGGGAGACATAGTCTCTCCAGCGTGTCCTAGGTCTTCCCCAGGGTCTTCTCCCGGTGGGACATGCCCGGAACACCTTCCCGGGAAGGCGTCCAGGGGGTATCCGGAAAAGATGCCCAAGCCACCTCAGTTGACCCCTCTCGATGTGGAGGAGCAGCGGATCTTCTCTGAGCTCCTCCCGAGTGACCGAGCTTCGCACCCTATCTCTAAGGGATCGCCCAGCCACCCTGCGGAGAAAGCTCATTTCGGCCGGCTTGTATCCGGGATCTTGTCCTTTCGGTCATGAACCACAGCTCATGACCATAGGTGAGAGTAGGAACGTAGATTGACCGGTAAATCGAGAGCTTCGCCTTGCGGCTCAGCTCCTTCGTCTGCATTACTGCAGAAGCTGCACCGATCCGTCTGTCAATCTCCCGTTCCATCCTTCCCTCACTCGTGAACAAGACCCCCAGATACTTGAACTCCTCCACTTGAAGGAGGGACTCTCCACCTACCTGGAGTGGGCAAGCCACCCTTTTCCGACTGAGAAAAAGCGGCTGGTATGAGAATCAGCACCTCCAAATCTGAGGCCATGGTTCTCAGTCGGAAAAGGGGTAAATATATATATATTTAAATATTTCATAAATATATTGACAAGTACGTGTATGTTTTGTGTTTGTAAATACAAAATTAATATGCACTCTACACAGATATTTTAATATTTAAACACAAACTTTTATTGTGGATGCGATTAATCCCGATTAATCATTTGATAGCCCTACTTTAAACATAAATATATGGCTTTCTCTGCCCCGTAGTGCCTCTGTGTGGCATGTCCACGACTTCCGTATTACGCAATCACGTTGGAAAGGTCAAGCTAGACCTTTTGTTTAAAAGACTATTGTTTAAAATGCTCAGTCCGTGTGCATATCAGGGATGTTCAAACCTTTTGAAATCTACGTCGCGAGTGACCTTGTCCAACGTGATTGCCTGATACGGAAGCCGTGGACGTGCATCCTGAAGCACGCCAGCCATATATTTATGTTTAAAACGTATGTAATTGACGTAATAAATGACCAATGGTTTTGCTTGAGGACACTATTATTAATCAGCTGGTTTCGTGTAGAGCCTTTTGAAGCTGTGATAAAATTTGGACTTTAACCAACAGCCCCCGGTTAAAGTGCATCACATGGATAAGAACCCTGGTCCGCTTTCCTCAATAAGACCAATTTGTTTTCAACAGAAGAAATAAATACACGGACGGCTTGTATGACATCTGGGTGAGTGAATCTTCGTGACATTCTAATTTTAAAGTGAACTACTCCCTATAAAACCTTGCTCACATGCTGTCTCAAGCACAAACCTCTGGGATGTCTTCCAGCCATTCTGGTCACAGTCTTCAGTAGGTCAGCGAACTGCTGATTTCAGCCTTCTGTTGTTTATTGTGGATACTGTACATCAGACGGTCAGTGAGCCGTCCGTGGGTGTCCTGTTTGATGAGATGTGCTTTCCCCTCGACATCATGAGAAATCACACAACCGTCTTTCTCTGATTATAAAAATCTCTTAAGAAACAGAACATCCCACAGGCTCTCTCGCCAGTTCAGTATTTTAAGAGGATGACAAAATAAACATCATCTCCTCCTGATTTCAGATGGTTTTGTATCTGGCTGTATAAAGTTTGTGTCTAGGTTTCAGTGGTGTAGAGGGAATGGCTGGGAGCGGCATCGAGCAGGTGAACACTGGGCACATTTGAGTGGGCAGAAGCACATTTCTCCTGAAACGGTGCTGAGGATTTGGACTCTCATCAAACGGGCGTCTAATGCTCCATTGCGTCAGAACGCTCTGTGTTATATAACCTCCGGCATGACGGTCTGTGGTGAAATGATGGTTATCTCTGCATGTTGTCCTTTAGTTAATGGAAGCTCACCGTTTGTGGGTTTAACACTGAGAAGGATGACGGGTGTTGTCTCTGCACTATAAAACATTTCTTGAGTGCATTGGTGGTCCTACTTTTGTGGTCCATTATGTCCTCTTCTAAGCCGTTTTCTTTTTTCTGTGTTCTCCGTCAGGATGTTGCAGTGATTGCTGTGAGTTTCTGATCGTGACGATGGGGATTTATAGGCACCTGGCCTTTTCGAATGAGGCCAACACTTCCAAAGACTTCTGCTTCTCGGCGCGGATTCGCAGTACCGTCTTGCAGGGTCTGCCCTTCGGAGGGGTTCCCACGGTCCTCGCGCTCGACTTCATGTGCTTCCTGGTGAGTCTGAAACATCTACAGTTTGAATCCTCCAATTTCTGCCTGATAAGTATTTTAATAAACATAGCCAAATGTCTCACGGCTTTAGGAGAAATATGAAATTTACAAAGGCCTCCATCTGGTCTGAGAATTGGCTAATGCTTAATATACTAGGGCTGCGCAAAAAATAAAAATAAATTGAAGTTAACAAAATACTGCAAATGTTCATATTGCAAGGATTTTATTTGTAAATTCAAATAGTTTTTTATAGACCACTTTGAATGATGTAAACAACGCTGGTCCAAAATAACTTCGTTTCAGTTTTTTTAAACACATTGGTTTGACACAAATTCAGAAAACAGAAAAAATTTAACCGAATGAAAATGTTAAACGAATATATTAGTTTCAGTGAAATATGCAAGATTATAAAAAAAATTAACAAAAATTATAACCGGAAGTGTTTCTGGACCAGTGTTTACATCTTTCGAAGTGGTCTATAGTCTATCAGTTTTAAGTTGATGCAGATCGCAGAGAGACTTGTGTGGAAGATGATCAATAACCAGAAATAATGTAAAATATGTATGTTGTTACATCATTTCGAGTTATTAAATATATTTACAAACTTCTACCTTGTATAGCACGTTTTTCTTTAATATCATGCAGTCCCGTGGTAAAACAATTGAAATTGATTTTAGAAAAATGTATTTCGTTTCACATGCCGAAAATCACATTGTTCAGCATGCTATCGAATATTTAATTTTTCTTTCATACTGCACAGCCCTAGTAGGTACTGTACAGCTTTACATGTTAGTTCAGTTCAGATGACCTAATGACAGTGTTATTAAAAACATTTCCGCTCCTCTTCATGTTTGATCATATCGCTGGAGGGCCTGATTTCCTCCTGATGGAACAGAAATCATGGATTGACCTACTTCTGTAGTTTGATGAAACATGTGGACGTGCAGAACGAGTGTCTGATTCCGTCGTACACTAGACTAGTTATTAAAGCTCATAACACTCGGTGATGTGACTGCCCTCCTGATCCTTATATTTCTGATGAATGCAGGACCAATCAAGCAAAAATGAAAATGATCTAACTGTGTTAAACAAAACCAGGAGTTTCATTTCTTTTGCTTTTTTGTTTTGTGTGTTAACTCTTTCATATCATATTTACATTTATATGCATTTATGTAAGATAACAAATAATACAATAATAATACAAGATTGATCAAATTTGCCTTATCAAATAATTTCTTGTTTTCTTTATGACTCTCTCTCTCTCTTTCTCTCTCCCTTTGTCTGTCTCTCACTCTCTCTGTCATGAATGTGTGTTGTTACATCATTGCCAAAGCGTTACGCATGCAGCAGCATTATAAAAACGAAAAATTTCAATTGAAATAATGTGTAAGGGGGAGGATAAATATGATAAAATGTTTTAAAAGTACACCTTTCTGTCTCAGGTTCTTCTATTTGTCTTTTCCATCTTGCGGAAGGTGGCGTGGGATTACGGCCGTCTGGCTCTTGTGACTGATGCTGACAGGTAAACACACACTTTTCTCCTGTAATGGTCATGTCATAATGATTTGTCCTGAGGGGATCTTGTGGGCTTTTGTATTTCAGTTCTTCTGTGTGTTCTCTGTAGAAGTTCTGTAGGGCCTGTGTGTGTTTCTGTGGAAAAAGCAGCAAAAGAAATCTGTTGTCAAAAATAAAGCAAGATTCATTCAGACCGGAATGTTTTGTAAATGTTTTGGCCTGATCAGAAGACAATCTCTTGTCCAACCAATCAAATATTTGACTTCTTCTGTTTTGGCCAAACTAAAGACAAATCGCGTCAGGTCAAATTGTATGATGGTGCACTTTTTGAGTCTAATTTTGGTCCTCGGGTTGGGTTTCATTATGTTTGGACATGATGTGTATTAGTCCAGATGGGCCGTACCCACAAACATCGTTGCCGAAAGTGCTGTTGAATCAAAGACGGTGTGTGTTAAATCTGAAGCTCTATAAATAAGAGCAGCGCTGTCAGGTTCACTTTCTTTATCAGACAGAAGATGCTCTTCCTCCGTCTGCTCCTCCACATTTTCTCTTTCAATCTGGCGGTGTCGCAGTGTGACGAGTGTTTTCAACAATCTCACTATTTCACATCATATTCTAATTAATCACATTCTTTTTTTTTATTGTTTCTCATTTATGTGGCTTCAAATAGACAGAGCCGCTTGCGGTTTTTTTTGTGCTTAACATTGTAACATAAGTGCTTTACAAATATTT
The DNA here is from genome assembly GCA_008369825.1 of Triplophysa tibetana. Lineage (NCBI taxonomy): Eukaryota > Metazoa > Chordata > Actinopteri > Cypriniformes > Nemacheilidae > Triplophysa > Triplophysa tibetana. The sequence goes on along the minus strand of CM017911.1, from coordinate 1,085,534 downwards.
TGATGACAGATCAAAATGTTGTTTTACTGCCACAGTACTTGCACTTATTTTAAAGGTACAGTGTGTGAAAAATAGCGCCATCTAGTGGTTTGCGAATTGCAATCCAACGCTAACTCCTCCTCCTTTTTGAAGCACTACGGTGGCTGACACGGGAATAAATGTTGTCAAGTTTTACCTTCTTGGCCGAGGAGATGACATATTTACGAAACAAAGTTTGTTCGTCCATTTAAGGCTACTGTGGAAAAACATGACGAATTCCATGTGAGAGGACCCGCGGTGTATGTAGATAGAAATAGCTCGCACTAAAGAAATAAAAACATAACGCTTCATTATTTATGATCTTTATACACATAGTTATGTATATTATATTGCATTTCTATCAATAGATCCTCCAAAAAACACACACTGGACCTTTAAATATTTTTTATTTGTTACATTTTTAAAGCCTATGTAGACTTTTGAACTTTTATCTTGTGCCCCGTGATGCTTTGCTGCTCATACACTTCACACACCGCTGAAGAGTGGACACAGGAAGTAGAGATTTGAGCTTCCTGCTGAAATCTAACAGTTGATTGGGTGGTGGGTTGTTGGTTGTTAAACTCATTCCCACGTCTACACACACACTCTTAATGACGTCTGTGTGTCCTCGGCAGGAACTCCAGGGTTACATTTGGATATTGATGATGTTTGGAGATAAAAGAGTTTCTAGCTGCTGTCTGCCAGCACTCATTAGAAAACTCTGCAATTACAGTGAAACACTCTCTGGAGGAAAGAGACGCACGCGGACAGATTTTATATTCTCTGTATATTCTCTGCAGGGCTGTTGCAGATATAGTGTGATGTAATGGAGCCGTTGTAGACAGCTGTTGATAAACGAATAACCTAAAGACTCAATTAAACATCACGGCCATGTGGAGAATATGTTTAAAAATGTCCTGCTGTCCACACGCCCCTAAAGGCGTCATTGAAATATCGAACTCACATTCTTACTATGTTACTAAATATCTGCAATTATAATATGCAATTGACGCTAATGTAAAAGTTATGAGAACCATTTAATAATGCAAGATACAATTAAAGGAAATCTAGCCTTAAAGGGATACTTCACCCAACAGTGAAAATTCTGACATGAATTACACCAACATTGTTCCAAACCTGTATGCATTTCTTTGGTCTGCTGAACACAAAGAAAGATATTTGGAAAAATGTCAGCAACTGAGATTTCTGGGACATCATTGACTCCCATAGCAGGAACAATTGTGTTAAAGGGAACAAAAAATTATACAAGAATTTTTCCAACTATGGTAGTCAATGATGTGCCAGAAATCTCAGTTGCTAACATTTTTCCAAATATCTTTCTTTGTGTTCATCAGAACAGAGACATTTATACTTTGAACAGCTTGAGAAAGAGTAAACAATGACAGAATTGAGTGTCCCTTTAAATTAAAGCATAATGTGGATGTTGTTATGCACTTAATCGACATGAAAAACTCGCTAGTTGTACAAGATGGCGACGATGAGCTCTTTGGACCCCAGAGTCGTTTCCGCTCGAATAACACTGCGGGAAAAAGAGGATTTTAGATAAAAAAAAGAGAAAGTAAAATCTGAGCGATGAGACCGATCCTCTTTACATTGCCGAGCAACTTCGTTGTCAAAACAACTCGATAGTGTGATACGACCGGAAATTAGTCTGCCGACTCTGGCGTAGCAAAAGCTCACTGGCGCCATTTTGTGAAACTAGCCCATTGTCATGTTTTGTTATCTTAATAGAAAATATCTTATTTGGTTTCTGGAGTGAATTGTTCCCAAAGATAACATCTCTGTGTCCACAGCTGAACGTCTGCAGTAATGAAATGTTTATTGATCGTAATGAAATCATCTTTCTTCAAGCTCATTTTGTCCTCTTTTTACTTCCCCAAGACAGAAGAGAAGATTCAGTCGCCTGGAGGAGCGCGAGTAGTATGTTCCTTAAGTTCCTCTAAATTCTCTCTCGTGAACTAACCGCTCTTGTCTTCTCCTTAAAAACTTGTGGGTTTCTTTACTTTCAACCTGTTTTAACACATCAAGGGTGCCTGGTGCTTGGCTTTAAAGTTGTCTGTATCTCTGCTGCTCTCTATGTTTTCTCTCAATGCTCACCGAAAATACAATTTCTCTGGACTCTGTGTGCATACCTGCTTTCTGAAGGATCTGTAACACGATTGTGAATAACCAGCTGTGGTTTGTATGTGTTTTTGTGATGTTTGTGACGTGACTAAAGCACAAGAAAAGAGCGCAGTAACTATCAGCCGGTACACAGGTAACACAGCTGTTCAGTCCCTGATCTGTTGTGACCTGAAGAGTAAATTCAGCCGAGACCCTTGAGTTCTGTGATTCATCCCCACTGTGTCACTGTGAATCATTTAGATTTTATTCTCACAGTAGCAGTGTTGAAACTCCTGAATGTAGATGTGACCTCACACACAGTTCATGTAAGTTTGTTTAGCCACTAGTCCCTGATATCCCTGAATGTTCATATCAGTTTGGTTCACCTGGACTTCTATGTGAGTAATGTAAACGACACAACTGTAGTGAATCAACAGTTATACAGAGATAATGAGAAGATGTTTTGCCTGCTCGTGATGTTGTTCTGCCCACTGCACGTCTTCAGAAGGGTTGACTGTTTTCTGTCTTTTATAAATGTGATAAAACCAAAGACTCTTCGGAGATATGACGTATGCAATAGTACTCTATATGTACTCAAAATCAACATGTCATTGGCTGAACCGTTACTGTACCTATAATTTTTCGTCGTGGAACGTTTTCCTCTTTCTCAAGAATTTAAAACTCTGTAGTTTTAACAACCAGAGGATGTGCAATATTGTGGCATCTTGAAAAATTATTGGGTTTACGATGTGCACGTGTCTATGGCTAACATGACGTTAAAAGTAAATAACTATTGGTATTATTAGTGATCTTTACATGATAAATGTTTAAGTTAAAGTTACATTTAACTTTCGTTGTATTTTAATTGACACTTGTGACCCTGGACAACAAAACCAGTCTCGAAAAATGCAAAAAAAATTGAGATTTAATTTGGCCGTGATACTACTATATGAAAATCTGGAATCTGAGGTGAAAAACATCTAAACATTGAGAAAATCGCCTTCAAGTAATAGAATCGAATTTATAGCGGCCTCTAGCGGTGAGTTTGAGAATTGCAACAAATCATACTAAGGTGGCCACCACAGTACCAAAAGATGTCGTCGGCTGACACAGCGTGTACTTAAGTGGTCCAGGGTCACATTTGTTCACACTAATGCTGCTGTCATACTGTATGTTCTGTGATAGTAAAGTATTTTGAAGATGTTGCTTATTTCTAGTAAAATTATTTTTGATAAATGCATTTATTTTAAATGCTAAATGTGGTCCGGTTACCTTTTGAACCGCTATTCTTATTTCATTTGAGACACACAGCGGGGCAGTCTGTTTCAGATAAGCCAGAGAAGAAGAAGAAGAGTCCTGTTTTTATCCTCGCTCGTCTTTTTACTCCGACAGTGTAATGAATCTGTCAGCCAACAGATCCACAGCAGAGAAAACCTTGTTCTGCTTCCGTTCCACCAAAGACCTGTTTAAAACCGTACAGTGTTTCCAAGACAAGTAACATTACATCATCTAAATCTGGGGATTGTTTTTCTCTTTGTTTAGTATATCTGGTGTGCTGATGGAAATGTGTTAAAGCTGGATTCTCTGTAGCACATAAATACTTGATAACCCAGAGACTGACATTCGCACGAGTGGACAATCTGATGTTCACAGACCTGAACGTTCAGATGTTCCAGATGGTTTGCTTCACACGAGGGCTGTATAATAACACTAACCGTTGAGCCGCCCGCTGACCCCAGAACCAGAATTTCTGATATATTTCTCATCGTGGCTCTTTCTCTTCTCTTCCTGTGTACAGCGTGGCCTCAGCTCTGCATTCTGAAACACCGGACCATTATGAACGTCTGACCTCCGTGTCCAGTTCCGTGGAATTCGAACAGCGAGACAACGTAAGGCAGCTGTCAATCATTATTTCCCTCATCATCCGGCCTCTTGTGTGCGGTGACATCCGTGTTAACGTATTTGCGTGTGTTTTTCCTCTTGATTCCTAAAGCAGTAGGAAAGATTTTTCAAGGCGTTGAAGCTTTATAATCCATTTGGATGTTTGGCTTTGATGTAAAGTGCATTTGTTGTATGTTTGAATTTTATGAATTTATTCCAAAATTACAAAATTTGTCCCGCCCAATCCGAGTACTCTAGATGTTAAAATAACGAACACCCTCATTCCTCATAAACCACAATGTACTAGACTTTATAGCCATAGTTAAAAGTCAGAAGTCAGACTAGTTTGTGTGCCTGCAACACATATTTCCAGAAGAACAGTTACACATCTTCATCGTTCCCTGCGGACTCCATTGATTTTTCGATGAAACACTGACCGCACGTCAACATTATATCCTATAGTGAAAGAAGGGGGCGTACTATGGGGCGCACACTTCCTCCATCGTATGGTTTTAAATCATGTTGGTAATGACGCAGCACATTCTGTCCTCATTCTTGCCGCCGTCCTTGAATGTTCCCGAAGCGTTTAGGAGAAACTGACTCCACAAAACCCTTCACACACCCTCAGGATCCCTTTAAGTGATTTACGTGGAAATGTCTGATTGGCTGTGAGCCGGAAGCGCTTTTCTGTCTGCAGGATCTGATCCAAGCTTACACTTTTGTTGAAAAGTTTTTCACATTTTATCATAACAGTCAACACATGAAAACTGTGGATAATACGGACGTACTTTTGTAATTGCATTTTGACAAAATGATTCAAAATTTTAGTATCGTATGTCTTTTTTGACCTACGTATGCATTAATTTTCTCTTATCATTTTATCAAGCAGCTTCTTGAGGTTTTAAATAGTAGGTTTTCACGTCTATTCTGGACTCTTATGGTAGGTTCACACCAGCCGCGATTTAATTACTTACAAAATCAATGCAAAGACGTGAACTCATGGGTGTGAATGTGCGTCAATCGCGTTCGAGCGAGAAATTCACAAATAGAGCTCATTGACCCCATCTGTTTGATGGGTCCGGAACGTGAAAGAAACTCCCTGTCGCATGAGGTTTTTCTCTCCACTTACGCGAAAAAACAAACTTTGATAGTAATACAGAGCGTGGAACGCAATTGTTTGCGTTTATGGTGAACACCGCATTAGTGTTTTTTTTGTTTGTTATGCACTTCAAAACTAATTTATGTTTTGTAATGAACCATGTGAGATGTTGTCACGATTATTCTTTTATCTACAAAGCACGTTCCTTCACATGCAAAGATTTTTTAGATCATGAGAAACTTTTCTTTTAAGTGAATCCAAACTTTTAAACGCTTGTGTTTTGCAAACATCATTTGTTACGCCATAGCCTACACAGAGCCGCGTTCCCTACGCCGTGACCTGACGCGCACCTCTCCAAAAATCAACTCCACTCAGACCCTTTTCGCAAGCGCTGTGATTGGTCTGTTTGAACCCCTCCCTCAGGGCAAAAAAACTCTAAAATAAATTATTTGTGCTTCTGTATTTAACATCTCAAATCTGCAATAAAAGTTTGTATTTACTCTGTTAACCGCGATCACTGTTTCTTCTTTGGCGCTTGTCATAGTTATACAAGCAACACGCATGTGGACACTGACACCTAGTGGTCGTTGCCTGTCGACGAGGACAACGATGTAGAAGTATTAATGAAAACTGGCACGTAGCCTATGGCGTAGGTCCGACGCAGAAGTAAAAACCGGGGTTTTGGGGGCTCATAAACACAATCACACACTATAACACAGCAGTTTTATTTTTAATCTTTCAGAGATGTTAGGGACAGATGTTAGTCTGGTGGGTGTTACAGACCCATGAGAGTGTATGTATGACGCCATCTTCAGTCTGTTCTCCGTCTCCTTAAGAGATCACTGAAGGACTTGACCTGAGATCACCTCTAATCCTTACACAGAAATGACCTCATGAGTGTTTTACAGGCCTGGACGTGAAGTGATGATGAGAGAATTAATATCAAAGCCATAAAACCTGGAAGAACTGTAAATGTGCTGTGTGTATATTGATGTGTGCAGTTGATCCTTCATTCAGTGTTCTGTGTTCTCCCTGCAGGGTTTTTGCTCTTGGTTGACCGCCATTTTCAGAATCAAGTGAGTGAGTTTTTTCCTCTTTAAAATGACTGTGTACTTCCTGCGCTCCTCTCTAAACTGTGTTCTCCACGCTCTGAATCTGAAGGGAGTTTTTCATCATGAAGAGAGATGTGATTTTTCTTTACAGAGACGAGGAGATCCGTGAGAAATGCGGAGAAGATGCAGTTCACTATCTGTCCTTTCAGCGTCACATCATCGGCCTGCTGGTGGTTGTGGGAGTTTTATCTGTGGGCATCGTTCTGCCGGTCAACTTCTCCGGTAACCTGCTCGGTGAGTCCTGAGGTTCAGAGGTCAAACGATGAAAATCTGGCCTTTCGTTTTCATCAAGAGTAAAGTTGAGCTTCTCATGTTTGATCAGTGTGCTGTGGCCATGACTGATGTTTCTTTTAGACGAGTTATGGCACTTTATTTAGCCTATTAAAGAGATAGTTCAACCAAAAATGAAAATTCTCTCTTCAATTACTCACCCTCGAGTCCAAATTTCTTTGTTCTGATAAACAAACACAGAGAAAGATATTTGAAGAGTTTTGTTCCAAAACCAGATCTCTCCGTTTTCAAAAATGTTAAAAAAATCATGTTTTTTTTATTGTGCATTCCAATTAATATCAATCAATTTGAAGTTGCTTTGTTTTGATTTAAATAATAGTAACTCAAAAATTATCTCATTTTGGAACCAAACTCTTCATTTGGATTAATGCTTGTAACCAAACAGATCTTGGACCCCATTGACTACTAGTAGGAAAACGGCTTATCATTTTTTTTTCCGGTTGAACACAAACGAAGATAGTTTGAAAAATGAAGGACAGCAAACAGTTCTGGGGCACTATTGACGGCCATTGTCATATTTCCTTCTATGGGAGTCAATGGGGTCCAAGAACTTTTTGGTTACAAGCATTCATCCAGATATCTTTCTCTTTTTTCATCAAAACAAAGACATTTATACAGATTTGGAACAGCTTGAGGGTGAATAAATGATGACGGAATGTTCATTTTTGATTGCACTTCTCCTTCAAGTGGTCAAATCTGCTTTATCAATTATAATATAATAAGAATTTATATTTTAAAAAGAGAAACTCTGTGTGATCCTATTGGTGCTTGGAGGAAATCTCTCTCTAAGTCTCTCTCTCTCTCTCTCTCTCTCTCTCTCTCGCTCTCTCTCTATCTCTCGCTCTCTCTCTCGCTCTCTATCTCTCGCTCTCTCTCTCGCTCTCTCTCTCGCTCTCTCTCTCTCTCTCTCTCTCTCTCTCTCTCGCTCTCTCACTCTCTCTCCCTCCCTCTCGCTCTCGCTCTCTCTCTCGCTCTCTCTCTCGCTCTCTCTCTCGCTCTCTCCCTCCCTCTCCCTCTCTCTCTCGCTCTCTCTCTCGCTCTCTCTCTCGCTCTCTCTCTCTCTTCTGTAAGCGCAGAACTCTGGTCCATTATTAAAAGCAGAACTAACATTAGTATAGGAGTCAGCGCTGGTCTCTGCCTTCTGTAGTGAAACTGTCTATAGATTATCATCACATTGAGATTGAACTTGTGTCTGCCGGCCGGGTTATTGAACGCCTGTTGCAGGGAACGAACGAAGGGCAGAGATAAAAAACAACTGGAACGCGGTCGAACAGAAGAGAATTAAAAGCTTTCAACTGGAAGAGCAATGCAGGGCAACTCTCTCTTTTTTTATTCCTCTATTCTACCAAACTGACTTTCTCATATATATTCGATGATTGTGCATTATTCTCGTTTTTGTGTCGTGTAAAATATTTGACACTCATTTTGTGTTAATAATGAACTTATTGACAGTTCTATACATCAGTCCTGATGTCTTTGTTTTAGGTCAGTGGTGTCATTTGTCTGCTGTGTGTTGTTGTCAAATGAATCGTGTCTCTTTTGTCATCAGATAATAATGCATACAGCTTCGGACGCACAACAATCGCCAACCTGAATAAAGGGTGAGACATATGATTGTGTACATTAGAAAACCTGACTGAATTAAAGAAGTGGTGTGAAAGCGTCTCTGTCGGTGTTCTTCAGGAATAATCTCTTGTGGCTGCACACGTCGTTTGCCTTCATGTATCTGCTGCTCACCGTCTACAGCATGAGACGCCACACGTCTAAGATGCACTACAAAGAAGATGACCTGGTACGTGTATCATTGTATTATACACAAATGTATCTGTTTTGGGGATGTAAATGATAACTGGATGTTCATTTTTGTGTGAAGGATCCGTTGAAATGATTTTGTGTTATAGAAAATGTGTAATGTACGTTCTCATCCCAGGCGTTTACAGTACAGTTTATGTAATATTCATGTGGTTACGTTCCCCATTGTCTGTGGGTATAAATATGTTGTTTTTCTCTGTGTCTCCAGGTGAAACGCACTTTATTCATCAACGGCATTTCTAAATATGCGGAAGAGAGTCAGATCAAACAACACTTTGAGTAAGATGACAACTTTCCCCATTTCTTGCTTTCATAAACCTTGAACACAATATTATAAATGGGTCACTACGTAGAACTTTCTCTAAATCATGTGAAAATTTCATATACTGTTCATCAGAATGTGTATGTTGTGCGTCCTCCAGAGCTTTAACATTAAAGGGACAGTTTTAATGAAAAATTTTAAATATGTTTCATTCATTATTTACTCACCATCATGTCACTTGATACCTGTAAACATTTCTTGAACACAAAGAAGAATATTTGGAAGAACGTTTGAAATTTTCTGTCCTGGGACATCATTCACTACCGAAGCAGAAACAAAAATATTTTGTACGTTTTTGTTCTGTTGAAGACAAAATTTGATATTTTGAAGAATTAAGGAAAACAAACCGTTCTGGGGCACCTTTGTTCCTATTATTGCAATCAATATTGTTGTCAGTGTACCATAAACATATCTTATGAAACTATAACAGCCAAAGTGTCACTGTATCAAGTAGTATCACTGTGCTGTGTCGTGTTCAAAATTGAAATCTACAAAATAAATCAAATTTCCTAAATACACAGATTTAAATGAAACATTTTGTATTTACTACAGTGAGCTTTATTATGCTGTTTATCACAAAGTTTTGTATTATTAGCTGAATTGTTGTATTATTATGAATGGAGAAGGGATTTTCATTCACTTACCTGACTAATAACAAATGCTTTACAAATTTGAAGAGAGTTTTCACATTGGGATTTGAACCACCAAATGTAGTAATATGAGCTGTTACCATAGTAAAAACCGCTGGAAAAAACTTTTTTCTTGGTCATGTTGACATTTTCAATGAATTGCCCCATTGTTTTCAGTGAGAATGTTAACATTAAGATGAAGAAATGGTTTATGGGATGCTAACAGCACAGATATCAACTATTGGAGGTTCAAGAAACCCATGTGAGATCTCTCTTAAAGTGTGTAATGCATTTGTTTTATTTTAATGCATGATTATTCATAGTCAGGTAAGAGCCATTTTCAGGATTGTCACATCCATAATGCTACATATTCCTCAATATAAACAAACTATTTTCTGTTCAATGAAGAGTCATCCCTTCTTTATTCATTGGGTATTGTTGCTTCAGGTTCGTGCATTTAATTCACAGAAATACTGCAAAGTTAGTCATCTCCAAAAAACGTGTCCCATTTTTTTAATACATAATGTGTTATATACTGACATTTTTCTAATGGTTAGACTCAATTAAAACAGATGGTTCAATATATTCAGAACAAATATATTCTCTGAGCATTTATTTGGTCCAATCACAACGCAAAATGTCAGGTCCATAACACTGGAATTGCCCTCAAGTAACCTTTGTTTACCCAGGGCTTTTGTAGAAAGATTGTCAAGGTCTGCTGATTGTATCAGAGAACATTAATAAACATAAAGAGATGTTGCAAAAAATTTTTGTTTTAAAGTTGCATTTATACATGTGATAATAAGTGCATTATATGAGTCTTTTTTGTAAATCTTGTCATTTGCTTCATGTATAATGTCAGATGTTGTTTGTGTGATGATCATCTTGTGTCACGTGAGATGTTGATGACTTGATTTCTGTCTCACAGACAGGCTTACGGGAACTGTGTTGTTCTGGAGGCTCGTATTTGTTACAATGTGGCGAAACTGATGGCGCTCAATGCGGAGAGGTAACATGTCACATATGAGTTTGAGTCGAGCAGATCTTAGGATGATTTAAATACTGACACGACATCTTAAAATAGTGGACGTCCCGACCTGTTCTGTATCAGTCCACAGGGCTGATCTTTATCATGTTGAACGAATCGCTGTGAGTGATGTGATCGGACCTCTGAGGTCCGCTATTGATCTTTGTTCTCCGAGGGGAAAGATCATTGATCTATTGAGCGTGTGTTTGCGTGTGTCATACAGGAAGAAAACGGAGCGCAGTAAGAAGTTTTTCACAGATCTGATGGCTAAAGAACACATCCCCACCATGATCAACCCAAAGCCCTGCGGTCACCTGTGCTGCTGTGCCATTACAGGCTGTGAAGAGGTACTGCATTACCCATAATGCCCCTGTGCGACACATCACCTGTCACATGCATCCAGACCGGTCATGAATCTGGAGATTATAAATGCAAAGCTCAGCTTTCATCTCAAACCTTATTAGCGACTCATGAAAAGATTTATCAAGTGTATTTTATTAAGTGCATTTTATTAATATACTTCTAATACATATATAATAAATACAATTTAGTTTGTTTGTTAACCTGAAAAGCTGGTTATACAAGGAAGGTTTATTTAGGTTTATATTTAGGAACCAATTTAAACACATGTGGTGTTTGTTTAGTGTTTATTTGTGTGTTTTGGTGCTGGATTCATTCTGTGTGGTTTTGTAGGAAGAAGCTGTGAATTATTACACTAAACTTGAGGCCAAACTGAAGGAGGAATACTGTAAGGAGAAGGAGAAGGTGAACACTAAACCGCTGGGAATGGCATTTGTCACTTTTCAGAATGAGGCCATGACCGCAATGTGAGTTATGACCGCAGTGTATTCTGGGACATTTTTAATGCTGTTTTAAATCAAAGCTATTGACTCTTCTCTCTCTCTCTCTCTCTCTCTCTCTCTCTCTCTCTCTCTCTCTGTGTGTGTAGAATACTGAAGGACTTTAATGCATGTCAGTGTCAGGGCTGCAACTGTCGACAGGAGCCGCGTTCATCTCAGTTCAGTGATAATCTTCATGTGTATAACTGGAGCGTCAGTTACGCTCCCGACCCCCAAAACATCCGCTGGTGAGAAATCAGCCCTTTTAAACCAATAATGTTTGTTTGATTCAAATGTATTTCTTACTCTCTTTGAAAAAGTTTGTTTCTTCATTTCATTCTCTCGCTTACTCAGTCTCACTCTCTCTCGCTCGCTCACTCACTCTCGCTCACACAGTCTCACTCTCTCTCGCTCGCTCGCTCACTCACTCTCGCTCACTCACTCTCGCTCGCTCACTCACTCTCGCTCCCTCCGTCTCACTCTCGCTCACACAGTCTCACTCTCGCTCACACAGTCTCACTCTCGCTCACCCAGTCTCACTCTCGCTCACTCACTCTCGCTCACTCAGTCTCACTCTCTCTCGCACACTCACGCTCACTCTCTCTCACTCCGTCTCACTCTCTCGCACACTCACTCTCACTCTCTCTCACTCAGTCTCACTCTCGCTCACTCAGTCTCACTCTCGCTCACTCAGTCTCACTCTCGCTCACTCAGTCTCACTCTCGCTCACTCAGTCTCACTCTCGCTCACTCAGTCTCACTCTCGCTCACTCAGTCTCACTCTCTCTCGCACACTCACTCTCACTCTCGCTCACTCAGTCTCTCTCGCTCTCGCTCACTCAGTCTCACTCTCTCTCGCTCACTCAGTCTCACTCTCTCTCGCTCACTCAGTCTCACTCTCTCTCGCACACTCACTCTCGCTCACTCAGTCTCTCTCGCTCTCGCTCACTCAGTCTCACTCTCTCTCGCTCACTCAGTCTCACTCTCGCTCACTCAGTCTCACTCTCGCTCACTCAGTCTCACTCTCGCTCACTCAGTCTCACTCTCGCTCACTCAGTCTCACTCTCTCTCGCACACTCACTCTCACTCTCGCTCACTCAGTCTCTCTCGCTCTCGCTCACTCAGTCTCACTCTCTCTCGCTCACTCAGTCTCACTCTCTCTCGCTCACTCAGTCTCACTCTCTCTCGCACACTCACTCTCGCTCACTCAGTCTCTCTCGCTCTCGCTCACTCAGTCTCACTCTCTCTCGCTCACTCAGTCTCACTCTCGCTCACTCAGTCTCACTCTCTCTCGCTCACTCAGTCTCACTCTCTCTCGCTCACTCAGTCTCACTCTCTCTCGCTCACTCAGTCTCACTCTCTCTCGCTCACTCAGTCTCACTCTCTCTCGCTCACTCACTCTCTCTCTCAGTCTCACTCACTCTCTCTCTCTCAGTCTCACTCGCTCTCTCTCACTCTCGCTCACTCTGTCTCGCTCACTCTCGCTCACTCTTGCTCACTCAGTCTCGCTCTCTCTCACTCTCGCTCACTCTGTCTCACTCTCTCTTGCTCACTCAGTCTCGCTCTCTCTCACTCTCTCTTGCTCACTCAGTCTCGCTCTCTCTGTCTCTCTCTCTCTTTCTCTCTCTCTCTCTCTGTCTCACTCTGTCTCGCTCGCCCTCGCTCACTCTGTCTCTTTCTCTCTCTCTCTCTCTAGTTAATTTCGTCTTTCTCGCTTTCTCCATCTTTCTCTCTCGCTCAGTCCGTCTCATTCTCTCTCGTTCACTATTTCTCACTCGCTCACTATATCTCACTCCTTCTCTCTCTCTCGCTCACTACGTCTCTCTCTCAGTTTCAATCTCACTCACTCCGTCTCTCTCTTTTACACACTCCATCTCTCTAGTTCTCTCTGTCTTATAATGTCTTACGCATACTCTGTTGAATATTTTTATTTGTGGGATTTAAAATAGTTTTTTAAACGATTAATGAGGCCAAAACTAATTATTTTAACAAAATTGCACTTTTATTGTGTTGCATTTGATTCATCATTTTGGGAGGAAGAAAGGTTATGTAAATCTGTCTTTACTTCATTCTCTCTCGCTCTCACGGTCTCTCTCTCTATCGCTCATCCGCTCTCTGTCAGCTCTTTCTTTGCTTACTTCATTATCTTCATGAGTTGCCGTGAGCAGTCGATATCTTAGAGATTTTTCTCTTTCTGCTGAGTTTGGCGAGTCAGTCAGTCAAACCTCGTGTTTTGTGATGTGTGTTTAGGGAGCATCTGTCTTTAGGAGGAGTTTCCTGGTGGCTGCGCTGCTTCATCATCAACTGCATCCTCTTCATCCTCCTCTTCTTCCTCACCACCCCGGCCATCATCATCTCCACCATGGACAAGTTCAACGTCACCAAGCCTGTGGAGTATCTGAACGTAAGACTTCGCGTCTCGGTTCTTACTGAATGCAACAACACCACATCACCAACATCTTTGATTTGTAATGTTTAGATAGATGGACCGTGATTATTTAAAATCTCACTCTCTCTCTCTCTCTCTCTCTCTCTCTCTCTCTCTCTTTGAACAGAACCCTATAGTCACTCAGTTTTTCCCCACTTTGCTGCTGTGGGCCTTCTCTGCCCTGCTGCCCACCATAGTCTACTATTCTGGCTTCTTTGAAGCCCACTGGACCAGGTACTGATACTCTTTCTCTATTTCTCTCTGTCTGGATTGTGTTCTGTCATCTCATCTGTTTCTCTTCTGGTCTTGTGTTTCAGGTCGGGGGAGAACAGGACCACCATGCACAAGTGCTACACGTTTCTGATCTTCATGGTTCTTCTGTTGCCCTCTCTGGGTCTCAGCAGGTATCGTGTCCTTCACATTGAGTCAGATAGTAAGAGGTTCAGTCATGATCTCTTCATGGACGGGAGCACAGAGATTGTGTGGAATCTGCATGTTTGAATCTCTCTTTGGTTCTGTTGAGAGTGTCTAGTAGACGTCTCAGATGAACCAAATCATTGATATCAGAGACAATCATGACTGCTTGCATCAAGTTCAATACGCCGTTGCAGAATTGAATACTTTTTGAATTGTGAAGCTCCGTCAGACTTGACACTTTTGTCTTAACTCTTAAAAACCCTTTTGTGTTTAGTTTGGACGTTTTCTTTCGATGGCTGTTCGACAAAAAGTTCCTGGCTAATGCTACAGTCCGATTTGAGTAAGTGAACCGTTTCCTAGTTTCTTTCTTATGTGCTGAAATGTTTAACCCCAGGGTCTTAATATCTGTCTTAAGGGTTCACACCAAACGCAAATTAAGCGATTTGCACAAGTAAATGACAAAGTCAATACAAAGACGCGAAAAGATGCAAACTCGCAGCAGGCGATGCGATTGCCTCAAACTTGCGTCAATCTCGTCATCTTCACAAGTTGTAAATATTTTTCACCTCGCGTCACTCACGCTAAAATAACGAAATTTTCCTGCGAGTAATAAAGAGCGAGTAACAAGACTGTTCGCGTCTGGTGTGAATGTCATCATCAGCTTAGTTTTGTGGTCATGTTTTACGGCTGATCATGTAATGCATGTTATCAAGTTGTCTAACAGGTGTTTGTGTGTAATTGTAGGTGTGTCTTCCTGCCTGATAATGGAGCGTTTTTTGTGAACTATGTCATCGCGTCTGCGTTCATCGGAAATGCAATGGACCTGTTAAGAATTCCGGGTCTTCTCATGTACATGATCCGACTGTGTCTGGCTCGCTCGGCTGCCGAACGACGCAACGTCAAACGGGTAAAAGGAAAAGCACACCCACTGTTTCACATGGATCTTTTGCTTGATTTCTGTTTTTCTCATTATTCTCAAAGGTTATTCTCATCTCAGAGCTGTCTCATTGAGGACATTCATCAAATTATGTTTTATAGAAAAAAAACTTCAAGAACACGTCAAGTTCAAGAATGTTACTTTTTACATACATTTTATGGGGGTGAAATATGATCAGACGTGATTTTGACACGTTTCATGAGACCCACATGCACATTTTCCCACATGTGTTTTTTTTATGTCATGCCAATCTGTTGTGTTATGTGCTGGATTTAGGAATTTAACTGTGTGTGTGTGTGTCTTTCTCTGCAGCATCAAGCCTATGAGTTTCAGTTTGGAGCTGCCTACGCCTGGATGATGTGCGTTTTTACTGTCGTCATGACGTACAGCATCACCTGCCCAATCATCGTCCCTTTTGGTAAGTCTGACCCTGTCCACTCCCACATCAGCCCATTCATGAACCGACAGAGTGATCAAAGTGCAGAACAAAGTGAATGAGACCAATGAATCAGACGGAGACGGAGAGAGAGAGAGAGAGAGAGAGAGAACAACAACATAATGAAAGAGGAGGCTGGGGATGAAACCGTGAATAACAAAACAGATTGACTTGATGTAAAATTGTGCTTCTCCACATCACCCCCTACTGCTGGCATCCTTCAATGCAGCCTCTTAAAATGGAGAACCTAGAGAGACCACCTGCCTCCACATGTGTATGAAATAAAGCTCATCCTCTATTTCAGCTACTTCAGAAGACGCAAACTCTCAGGATATCTTAAGAATAAGACTGTCTGTCTCTTTCTGTATTTCCGGCGCTAATGATATTTCTATAACGCTTGCTCTCACACACACACACACGCCAGCTGGAGGTGTGTCTGAATGACTCATCGGGTCTTGCAGAGAATTTTTTTAACATGACACTTGACAGCCCCACACTGTAAACGCATGTTAATTTTAGACACAGTAAAGAGACACAGAATCATCTGTTTATAAGTTTGTAAAAAGACTTTTATCCCGTGATGAATTTAACATTATAATTATGAGGTCACAGGTTTGAGATGAATGGAGACTTAATGAACATGTTCGTGTTGTGTCGGGAGGGGTCTGATGACGTGTGCGTCTGTGTTGGCACAGGACTGATGTACATGCTCTTAAAGCACCTGGTGGACAGGTACAACATGTACTACGCTTACCTGCCCTCCAAACTCGACAAGAAGATCCACTCAGGAGCTGTCAATCAAGTGGTGGCCGCACCCATCCTCTGCCTCTTCTGGCTTCTGTTCTTCTCCACTGTTCGGACAGGTGTGTGTTTGTGTGATTCTTTTTCTATATGTTTATTTTCAAGTAAACAAAGTTTTAAAAATCAAATCTTTAATTGTTCTTAAAATGTATAAGTTTATTGTTAGGTTAAACACAAAGCAGTGACATCACCTGACCAAAGCAACTCAAGAAGATTAAAATGAACTTTCTGACTGACCTGGTCATTGTATTGATTCATCAGATAACACAAATATCAGATTCTTCATTTTTTTGCCATCCGTGTTTTATCACAAAGAGGAGATGCAGATCTTCTTGACAGGCGTGACATCATTCTTGTCTCTCCCTCTTTTCTCTGCAGGGTTTTTGACGCCACTGTCTATGTTTACCTTCGTGGTTCTCATCATCACCATCGTGGTCTGCCTGTCACACGTTTGCTTCGGTCACTTTAAATACCTCAGCGCGCACAACTACAAGGTACGAGTTGCGGTACTGAAGGTACGAGCTGATTGGAGCAGAATGTGTAGCTCAGGGAGGCTGTCCTGAGATCAGAGCTGAAATCCTCAACACAAAATCTCTCTCTCTCTCTTTTAGATCGACACTAAAGAAACTAAAGATACTAAAGACACAGAAGCTGACAAAGTGGAGAACGGCCGTCCTGCCAGATCTTCACCCTCCAACAGATCTCAGGTAAAATCCGCTGGCTGGTTTGTAGAATTTTCTTCCACAGAATGTTGTGAATGTTTACATCTACATAGTTTATTGAAATAATTACAATACTCCAGTATTTCAACCTAAGATCAACATAAATAGAAGCAATGGTTTAGTTTATTGAGGGCAACGCAGACTTATTTTAGAAACTTTTTTGTAGTTGAAAGTATTTTCGCAGAATATAGAATATTCTATAGTCATATAGTATATATTCATATAGTCATTTTTAAACGTGCAGTTAATGCTAATTTATGTTGCATTTAATCAGATTTAATTTGTAGATTTTTTTCTCCTATAAATCAAATTGTAAGTTAATATATATACATTAACAAACATAAAAACTAGTCCTGTTATATACTTTACAAAAATAAAATGTGTATATTAATTTCCTTTGTAGTGAACACTATGTTAATTTAATGTTTAACTATAAACTATTTATATTTTTTCTTTTATATTTAAGTAATGAAATCTAATTTAATTTTAAGTAAAACTATAAAATATTTTTTTAGTGATAAATTAAAGTTATTATTATTAATATGAATATATCATATTAATAATAATGAACATATTTAATATCTAATTAATATATAATATTAATTGTATTTATTATAAATTAAAATTATATATTAATTTACACTGTGAACAGGTTAATGTTCACTTGTTAATGTCATTTATTTATATTACAAAATATATATAATTAAGTCTGAACAGAGTAAATATTTTGTATTATGAATAGGGATCTTTTTTTTTACAAATTACTGTGAAAAGGTTAAGGTGAAATGTGCTTAAATCTTTTAAAATGTTTCCTCTTTATTTAAAGGAGACTCTAATATTTCTCTCTTGTAATGTGCAGCAGCAGATGTACATCGCCCAGGTCCTGCAGGACCCAAACTCTGAAGAGACGGGAGCGGGCAGCGGAGAGGAGGACGGTCAGGGGTCCTCACAGGACGAGGAGATGCTCAACGGAGGAAACGGCCTTAACGAAGCCGACTTTCAGTCTGGAGAGGACAGTCTCATCGCCAATGAAGTCCACCAGTAACCACAGTAGAGACGGGAGAGAGAGCGGTGGAGAGAGGGCAGAGCTGGGGGAAATCCATCCCTGTTGATGCTGTGAAATTATCTTTTTTTAGGATGTTTGCTGGCTCGAAACATCTTAGAAACGCCTCGTCTCCCATTCACTCAAACACACTGTACATAAGCACATGTACTCTGTACATATTAATGCCAACATGCTTCAGGGGTTTGCTTCACAGCCACATGAAAAAATGTCGGCCCCCAGCTCTCTGTCTTTGCCAAAACCTAAACAAAGTCCAGTTGGACACGGTCATGATTCGAACAACCCTGGATTTCCAATGAATAGTTTTTAGTTTGTTTCCTCAGAAAAAGGCAGATACAGATCATCACCTCTTCTCCCTCTGGCCCACTCTTTCCTGAAGCTCAAAGTATCTCATGGTTGCCCCTATATTAGTCAGCAGCGCTGCAGAACACGCTTTGCTTTTTCGTTCTCTTTTGCCTAAACTGATGGATTCATGTTCATCTGGCGTTCCAAAGGTCATGTGCAATTACGGAGACCCTCTGGGTAAAATAAAGACGAAGTTTCCCCATTTCACAGGATGAGCTAACTGCATTCACTCAACAGTATTCTGCCACATTTACGGGATCAAAAGAAACATACTAACTTTGCGACATCCGTGCTGCGGTTGCCATGGAAACTCTCCCAGCGTCGGATCGCCAGCCGTCCTTGAATTCATTTGCTCTCCAGTCTGAAACGATGTACAGTATTTACAGACGTGTTGAGAAGTGTGAATGTTGATTTCTGATAACACTGACGTTTATGTGACCCATGTTCTCACAGTTCGTGGAGTTTTACTTGATCTTGCCTCGAATGCCTGCAATGAGTTACGGAAGCTCTGGTGGTTAGCGCCAGCGAACACTAAAGCGAAGACGTGATCCAGCATCTGGATTAGAGAAAGGTAAATCAGATTTGAGTCAGAGCCGGTGTGATGATGTGGTCCAGTCTGTGCCGTCCGGCGTTTAAGAGGTCTGGATGTTCTGGATGCCATTTATCGTCAACTGAGGTGAAACAAACCGAAGACGTTCACTTCAATCCTGCATATGAGAAAACCTCGCTCAGCTGCGTGACGCGCAAATAATAAGTTCTTGTCCTGCGCCCTTGTAGATTTCAGAATGACAAAAGATGGAAACTGACTGTTCAAGCTTGTGCCTGTATTGAAAAGCCTCGACCCCTTTTCTATTTTAAGATGAGAATGAGCTAACGTTCCAAACCGATGCTAGATCAGACGTTTGTCTGTTGTTGTATTCTCAAGTTCTGAGCCGAAGACCAGGTTTGTAAAGCTGGTGATGAAGATAAATGTTGAGAATATGTGACGGGTTCTCTTCAGGCAATATGTCCGAACAGGTACTGTTATCGAGAAACCAAGTCGAACAGACTCAGGTGTTCTTTATTTGTCCAAAAGAAGAAATTTTTACATCTGCTTGTTTCCATTGTTTTGTCATCCGTCCCTCTGCTTTCCTTCAAAGTTTCAGAAAGACACAAAGGTAACCTATGAAAGCTGTAGCCACACGTTTGAGGCACGTGCGTTGCCGTTTGCCTGCTGTAGATTTGCCGTTTCACATCTTAAAAAAAAATGTGTTGCTACATGCTGGAGATACTGAAGCAAATTTGTGTCGTCTACTTTTTGGAATTCAAAAGACGAGCGTGTGAGAAATTGCGCGACGTGTATAATGTATAAGGAAGGTCATTGTGGTTTCGTTCACCTCACCTGCTTCTTATTGAGTTAAGGCGATGAAGGTCTCTTCAGGTTTTGGCAGTGAAGTAAAGAGCGGTGGGGTTGTTTTGGGGACGGTGGGAAACTGTTTGGAGAAACAAATGTTCTGCCCGTTCAGTATTTGCTACCAGTGATGTATTAAGCTTGCTGTAACAATGCCGTCGTTCAATGGATTTTTTTATATATTTGTTTTGTTTTATAACCACCTTTAAGCGAACACTTTGAGTTTCTTTTAGAACAAAAACACTGAGAACAAAAGATTTTGTGCGGAGATGTGCTACAGGATGATTGTTTTGTGCAAAAGACGAAGATGGATTATGATGTTTGTGCAAACCCTTCATCGCCAGCGCTGTTTTGATGCACATGTACAGTATGTCTGAATGGATGAAAATGAAATGACACGTTTTAATCTCGAGTCTGTTAACATTATGGCTTTATCACAAAGGTGCAAACAGACTGAGTTTGTGTACTAGAACTCGTGTGATATTCTTGACACTTCTTATGGTGAAGCGTTGATCAATAAAAGTTCATTCTGTGCATGTGATGTGTCCTCCATTCTCTACTTTGCCAGAAGGGGGCGGTATACTGTTCCCTAAAGTTGTGTCACTTCTCTGTTGTCCTCATAACCTCACATGCGACTTGAGCGATAGACTGAAACATTTTTTTACTTTGACTAGTTAGAATTTTCCATTGTCACGTTGAACACTTCCTCCTATCTGTCCTCGGGTTTCTAACAGTATCGACCACAAACACACATTTAGTTTCATTGTAAGATGAACATCTTGTTCTCAGAGACTTGTTAGGCTAGCATCTGATGACTCTTTCATATGTATTACACACACAAAAGAATGAAAAGGTTGTGTTTGTGGGGAGTGATTATCACGCCAGTCTGTTATTGTGTTATCAACCGTGTTCAGATCCTGATGAACCTTCTTTTCTCTTTATGACTTGAATACGATTTCTACATATATATCTAGATTATACATCACATCATTCAATGATGCTAAATGTGTGCTTTGAAAAGAACATTTGAATTTTATAACAGAATAGAACATACAAAAACAAAACAAAAAAACTGAATTTAATAAAAACAATCTATGAAATGTTATTTCTGTTTATGATCTGAGCATTTTTGCTCTATGATCTATTATAAGATTTGAAAGGAAGCGCTTTATAGAACATATGAAAGAATTAATGATCAACCGATATATCGGCTAATAATCGGTATCGTCGATAAAAGCGATTCATCTCACTGTTAACTTTCGGACAATAGTTAGAAAACAGCCGATGAACGGCCGATAAATCCTCTCCATCAAAAGAGGACAGAAAAATGAATTTGTTCTCCATCCATATAACATTTTTAGAAACACCACTGATGTTCACTAATAATACTCGTTTATTAATTAATAACGTTCAGAAAGTTAAGAAATAATCATTTAAAAGTAAAAAAGGATTCATGCTAGTTAATATTGCAATCAAACTATCGGCATCAGTATCGTCAGATATCACTCTGAATAACCGGATATCTGTATCAGTGGAGAAATTACGTATCTGTGCATCTGTAGAAAGAAAAGTGATCCATACACAAATAAACAACTTTATTTCCTATTAATTATTAGAATACATGATATTTGGTTCATTGGTTTCTTGTCTTCTATCAAGATATTGATGTAGTGTTGAAAAAGGTCGAGGGAACATTTCAACCCACCTGACCGAGGTAGAATTGTGTTTTGTGCTTCTGACAATTAAAAACGTACTGTTGACGCACAAAAGTTATACATCATCAAATGCAATTTACCTTTATGTTAAATATGAAATGAACAAATATGCACCCGATAATAAAGCTATATTGGTTAAAAGTTGTTTTTGTAAATGAAACCTTAAACCAAGCTTATAAACTTCTATGAAAATAAACAAAAGTTTATATGAAAAATGATTATACAAACATACAATCACAAGAATTGCAAAAATATTCATCTTAAATATGCTTTGATACAAATATATCTTAAAGGAAGCTGTGACATACGTGTGCAATAAATGTCAAATGATGGTGAAGTGCTATAACAAATACGTCTTTAAAGTAATAAAATAGACCACTATAAAAATAATAAGAGGTATAAGAGGAATACTTCACCCAAAAATAAAAATGGTTGCTGTAAGGATGTTTTTTCCTAAGGATCACAAGGAAGATTGTGAGTAATTGATGATAACGTTTTCATTTTGGGGTAAAAGCCCTGCGTCAGATCCCGCTCATCCTCTGAGATCCTTGATGTTCCTCCTCGTGACTCAAGAAGCCGATCTGTTCATGAGTTTCATCCAGGACTCATATGGACCATCAGTCGGTTTTCAGATGTGGAGAACAGTCTCAAATCTCTGTTGATGGTGCAAACTGAAGACTCAGATGATCCCTCGGAACAAGAAGGACAGAGACGCTCCCAGAGCGAGACCTAGTGAGAGGAAGAAGGCCATGATCGCTCCAGCCGTCTCCGCCTCGCTCGGATCCACTTTCCTGAGAACACAAATGAGAAGTTCACTCAGAAAAAGAATCATTTCATCATTCTAAACCTTTGACTTTATTTCTTCTGCACAACACAAAAGAAGATATTTTGAAGAACGTTGAGAACATTGAATCCCATTGTATGAACGCAGAACCACTACAACATTTCTCAAAATCTTCTGTTCTTTTGTTGTACTCCAAAGAAGATCCAGGTTTGGAACAGCACATGATGGTGAATAAACAATGATAATTGTTTTTCTTCAGACCGAAACCACAAGATCAAAATGCTGTTGTTGCACGTGGTAGACAAGTAAAGTTTAAAACAGATTTTTGAGGTATGTAGTTTTACTCACTTGGGTCCAAAGCACATGCAGAGACTGGCCAGATATCCATTAGAAAAGGCAAAGAGGATGATGAATGCGATGAACCAGCCGTCATGTGTGAAGTACACAGGCAGATTGTAGCGCGGCTGAACGTTACACAGCATGAAGAGAGGGACAAATATCACACGAGCCAATAACAGACCCGGCAGTAACTTACTGTCTTTACCAGGCTAGTGAGAGAGAGAGAGAATGAATGAATGAAATGGAACACCAAGAGCATAAATCATAAAAATGTCATCAAAAAACATCTTTAATTGAATGCCTTTACGTTTCAATTAAGTCATATGGGTAAAATAATGATATGAAAAGATATTTTGGAGGTTTGTGATGGTTTAGGTGTTTAGTAATGTCTATGTGTCTTACCCACATACACACAGCTGTGAGACTGCGACCCGCCCAGTCAAACATATTGAAGAAGAGAAAGCAGGACACAGGGATGAAATACTTCTCTAAACAGAGAGAGAGAGAGAAGTTAGACAACAATTAACTTTTATCACAAAACATTTATGTTAACATCACTCAATCTAGAACAGTATTTCAGATAAATGTTTCTTTAAATGGTTTCACAAGCAACATTTTACACCGATGTCATAGTTACGGTCAGTGTTGGGTGTAACAAGTTACTAAGTAATTAGTTACTGTAATTGAATTCCTTTACCCTTGAAAAGTAAAGTCAGAGATTACTCTATTTGCTCTGTAATTTAATTACAGACTTTGTGTAATATGTGTGTGTGCAATAGTAGAATTGACATCTAAATTCAAAGTCTAACTCTAAAATATGTAATTGAATGCATAATTCTCACATTTGTAATACTTTGGCTAGTTATTAATAAAATTAATTTTATATTTACATTTACATTTAGTCATTTGGCAGACGCTTTTATCCAAAGCGACTTACAGTGCACTTATTACAGGGACAATCCCCCTGGGAATATTATTTATTTGAATAATTTAAAAGAGTCGTTTCATGTCTATCCTTGAATTACTTAACTAATCAAAGTTGATATGGAATATAGAAAGTAATTAGTAATTAGTAATGAGTAATGAAATACTTTTTGGAGGGAGTCATAAGTACAGTAATCTAATTACACTATTGAATATGTGATTACTAACTAGTAATTCATTACTTTTTCAGAGTAACTTACCCAACACTGGTTACAGTGAATATTATTTTCTAGTAAGCAAAGACTGAACATCTTATGCATTGACAAATGCGTGTTTTATTCCATGTTTTAGCTGCTTTTAATTTTGTCCAATTTATAAGCTTTTTTGTCCGTGTGGACCTCAATTTTGGTCCCCATAAGTTGGTGTATATTCAGGTTTAGGTCCCCACCGGGATATAAAAACAAGCCCACACCCGCTGTGTGATCTCACCCCAAGCTCCACCATCACCAATAGTGCTCTTAACATCCACAGTAACTGCAGGAAAGGTGCCAATGGTGATTGTGAAAGCAAAACACACAGAGAGAGCCATAACCCAGATCTGAGAAGTGAGAAATAAAACAACACATCAATACATTTTCAGAGAGGTGTTTGCTCATGGTGCTCTAGCCTCAGATTTTTATTTTCTTGTTTTATCATCCACCGGATGAAAACGCAAAATCATTCATTTGTCAATTTAAATAAATGTATTTAGTGATATCACACATTTCCTTTATCATAGCTCAAGCATTAATGATGTATCAGAGATTTTTACTTTAAATGACTGGATGTAATTATCTTTTGCCACATATCAGAGTCTGTCATATCCATGTGTGTTGTATTTACCTTTTTAAAGATGCTCATGACTGAAGTGGTCTGTTTCCTCTCTTCAACGGTGCTGAGTTCTTGTTTATTCTGATCTACAGAAATACAACAATACGAACACATTCAGCTCTTAGTTCATCTTATTGTATGTGTGATGCGAGGCGTGACGTCACCTTTCTTCATCAAGCGCAGCTTATTCTCCTCATCCTCATCTGGATTACTCTGGTTACTATGATAGTGTTGATAAAACGGCTGCAGGATGAACAGAGCAAACACATGAATTTTACCTAAGTGTCAAAATTGAAAACCACACCTAATGTTGTCAGCATATCTTCCGTTTTGCATGATTCAAAATGTTAGTCTCTGGAATAGAGAACGCCGCTTTTATTCCGTTAAGTCCTTGGGCAAACATTTCCATACATGCCAGGCGAAATGAGTTGTGAAGGTTTTTTGAATTTGACTAGTTTTGAAGCCGCTCAGATCTTACCAGTTTTGGAAGGGCAACATATGATGCCATTGCTATAGCAATAACAACACACGCTGTGATGAAGTATCCAAACGCACTGTCCTTCAAAGTGGAACCACCTGAGAGACGGGCAGAAAGAGAACGGGTTGTTGTCTACAAAAATCATATTTTTCCATGAAAGGAGTCAAAGAATGAATAAGCAACGTTACACTTACTGGTGATGGCACAGATCATTGCGAAGGCCGCGAAGGTTCCAGCGAGCCCCTGCCCGCTCATGATGGGTGTCGTGTATGATGCTGGTAAGACACCGGCCATTCCAAACAGACTTCCCTGTAGGATGGCTCCAAACGCTGAGAACAACAACATCACACAGAATTTTGTCAATATATCAGCTTTGATTTCATGTGAACTGAAAAAGCATCAGATATATAGTTTAGTTTTAAGGAAACATGCACTGTACGGATGTGTATGTGTTTATGCTTACAGTTGATGCAGATGATTTTGATCATGGTGATGCCGAAGAAAGTCAGCGGTTCCATATCGACTTTCACCAGAATTGCCGTCAATAGAAACAGCAGCAGGATCGCCGCCAAACTTCCTGCGATTCTGAACTTCTGAGGAATTCTGCAAGAACATCAAGGGTCATTATTTTAACATCTACGGTTGACCACACCTTTACTGTAACTTGAATAATAATAATAATAATGTATCAGTTAATAATCGTATGAATAAACAACAAACTCATTTTAATGTGAATCTATTCTTTTGTCTGTCTCATTGTTATAGTTCATGACATAGACACGTCTGCCTGACCCTGATCTAAACTATTTACTTCAGGGCTGTTTTATTACTTTAACCAAACATTACATTTTTAAAATGCCTTATTATTTACTCATTTGTAGAAGCCACAGCCCCCCGCAGTCAACCTGGAGGTCTTACCTCTGATGAAGAACTGAGTTCAGACACGAAAACACCAGCAGAGGCAACATGGCACACAGAGTCATCACATTGTTAAATTTGGATTGTAAGACACTTTGTGTGTCAGCTTCAGTTTGATTGACAGAGAAGTTTCCTTCATTCAAAGGCTGTGGGTCTGAGAGACGACTGGTGAAATACTACAAGACAAAACAAGACACTCTTATGTTGAAAAGAACCTTCTGTCTACAAATCTTGGGGATGTAATTATTGGCTTAGTCATCTAAAGGTATAATCAAACTAATGATGAGATGTAACATGATTACCATGGTTGCGGTCATGAAGAAATTCCATGGCAGCAGAGTGCCTAAACCCAACATGAAGAAAATCAACCAGACGCCATTATATCTGTCGAGAGAAGAGACGCGAGATGAAAATAAAAACTATTTAAGAAGAACAGCAATGTTCACAAGTGTCCACGTTTTATTTGTCAGATGCATGTGGGATGTATAAAGAAGTACTTTAAAGCTCTGTGTGCAATACAATATATCCACTAAATTAAAAATAAAATGGAAAGAAATTTAAATGCTTAAAGAATAAGTTGCATATGATTTTTAAGGTCCTAATTTGGTTTATGGAGTGTCCAACGACAGGTTTATGTACATAGAAGTTGTGAAAACACTATTTTGTCATAATAATAGGTCATTATTCTTACCCATACTTCTTGACTGACTCTCAAATGCTTTGTTACGCGATTCATCCGTCTAATCCCCTCCTCTCCGCTAGCCTAGTGTCATGTGATTGGTCAGATGGTGTAGTCTGCTATGATTGTTCAAACGCGTTTGTAACGAGCAAGGCGGGACGAGAGCTCTGAGGGAATAACGCGAGTGATGATAATGAGTGTCAGCTGTGTTACGGGTATCGCATCTTTTTGGAGGAGATCGGAAGCATAAAAGGACGAGTGACCGGAGTGTACGACGGGAGAGGACTAGGCCTAGATTTTATTTGATGTTTTATTATGTTTGTGTGGCTGGTAGTCGACCGTGACAGAGCTGCCGGCATTTTAGTCTCGTTTTGTGGTGTAAAGTAAAGATGGCAGGGATTTAATCTTACCAGTTTGAGCCCAAGTCTGACGAAGAAACATCAAAAGACGATAGATGATAGATTGACCATAATAGATTGAACATCTAAATTAGCCGGGTTCAAAGATAGATAAACAAACTGAAATACTCCAGATATAACCGTACATGTTAACGTTAAGAGGTCCAAATTAGGTTGGTATTTCCCTCTTTCAAGGATAGTCTTTTGACATATCCTGCAGTGAACGCGCCAAGATTATTGAAGCAATCTTCGGTGAAATGACGCGTGCACAGTAAAACCCTGGGGTTATACTCCTTTGATGTCATTTGAAAATGAATTGCAACCATTGTTTCCTCAGAAGTTCTTCCTTTGGTAGTTGAAATAAAACGCACTTAGTTTCACAACGTAGAACACAGGTTCTAGACATGATGCACACGCATCCCGAATGAGCGACAGTGTTTTGGTGGAGGAGAGTGAAGTTTTCTCTGCACTCCCAACAAAGCGTAGGCGGGTACTATGTCTAGTGACGTAGATACGAGGCGGTACTCATTCACGTCTAGTTTGCGTGATTCAGAGTCGACTCCCATTTTTACAAGCCAATAACTTTGTTATTTATTCACCTTTGGATTTACAACTTGGCAGACTGCTTACTTTCAAACACGGCAACATAACACACTGGATAAAATGTAATTTTCATGATCCAATGCTACTTACTCTTTAAGAAAATTAAGATGAAGAGACATTTTACCAGTCACCTGGTGTGTAATCTTAATTTCTTGAAGTCATGACAATACAAACACAAACAGCATTGGCTTATGTTGTGTTGTGGTACAGAAAAAACAAACACGTTGTCTGACAAGTGCTTATCAGAGTGAGTCCAGCTGCTGGAGCCATGCTGGGACACAGATAACCTTTAACTTTACATAAAACTGTTTTCTACTTTTATGTAAAGTGCTTTGAGAACCTGCTTTAAAGGTGTTATAAAAAAAGTTATTATTATTAACTCATCCACCGACCCTTTACACTTACTTATCTTTCGGCACCTGAGGGTCCATTTCTGCGAAAGAGCCAGAAGAAAGACCTCCAACAGCCCTGGAGACAGAGAGACATACGAAACAGAGTTTAAGAAAGTTAAGGGGCGGTTTCCGGGATCATTAAACCTGGTCTTAGACTAACTTCAATGTCAGAGGCGTCTTAATAAAAAAAAAACGTGCACGCATGGTTTTGTTTGTGAAGCAGGTTTTATATTGAATGAAATATCCCACACTCTAAAAAAAGGAAATTTACATTTCACATACAGGTAATTTTTTGCTAGTACTTTATCCGTTTTTTTACGGGATTTTTTTACAGTGTAGTTTTTAACCAGGCATAGTCTTGATTTAAGATCATCCCTGTCCGGCAAACCACCCCATAAAAGTTAAAAGGAAAGTTTATTAACGAAGAAAAACTCCTTAATATACCAGTAAAGTTTAAATTAAATTTCTCATTTAAAAACCAAGGAATAAACAGCAACACCCTTCAAGAACGGAGGAAAACCTGTAGTAATACCAATATATTCCTCTCACAGTATCTAAAGTTGAAAAACTCTTTTTAAGCACATTGCCCATTAATATTTTCCAACAAATGTAAATAAAATATACATTTCTTTGCTAAACCTTACTTGAGTTATGGAATCACATACGCTAGTAATAAAGTACTTACAGTTTCTTGAATCGAGCCCTTCACACCATGAACACAAAGCACTAATATGTGTGTGTGTGCTACATATGCTTTATAAACGCAAGCCCCACCCACTCATGCATACGTAATGCCCTGATAGTGTTGCTTATCTCAGCTTCTGCATAAGCCCCACGTAAACATGGTACTTACAGTACTAGCTCTGAAATTCTTCTCAAATAAATAACACTGCAATCAAATATACAATAATATCATCAATCTTACATGGTTTGTTTATTGCTTATTTTATAGTTTAGGTGAAATAAATTGGTCCACAGCTGTGAACATAAACTGACTGTATGTCACAATTGTGTTTCATGGAAGATAATACGCTATTCCTCCTAATAAATAGAGCTGAATTGTGTTTTTGGTTAATGAACACCACGCATGTAAAACTAAGATCAGCACTGTTGCCCACTGTGAAACCACGAACGAAACCTGCAAGTTTTAAAATGCTGAAGCACACAAAAGGAATCACGAGACATGTGTCAGATAGGGGAAGTGGGTCTGTTCTCTACACATCATGAAATAAATGTGAGGCTTTCAGAGTTCAGCAAAGGTTTGTAGTGTAAAGGTAAATTCACACTCCACGTGACTTCTGTGGATTCACCCGATTCACCCGAGAGCTCTGCTTCACCTCACAGACACATCAGAATCTCAACGTCTGCTGTAGCAGGGAGGAACATACCATCCAGAGATAGATGGAGCAACCCAAATTCCATCAGACGACCTCTCCAACAGTCAAATATTCCCATGTTGGATGTGAGATATGACTTGGAAAAGTATATCAATCAAAAGTTCTGATTGGCCGCCAAAACAGACATTCTTAGCTGTCAGGCAGAAATACAACTCCGCAAACTCATCCAAGTACATTACACCCATCATGGTCCTCAAAGAAGATGTGCCTCACGCATTCCTTAAAGGGAAAGTTCACCCCAAAATCAAATTTCTGATATCATTTGTTCAAATCTGTATGGCTTCCTTTCTAATGCAGAACACAAAAGATGGCATTTTGAAAAATGTTCAAATGGTTCCCATTGACTTGCGGTGGTTTTGTGTCCATAAAATAGAAGTCCATTTTTGGTTAGCGACATTTTTCCAAATATCTTTTTTTGCAGAAGAAAGGAAGCATTACAGGTTTAAAATAACAAAAGGATGAGTATATTTGAGTGCGTACTGTTCCTTTAAGATAATTAACACAAATTAAGGTCAAATGAAAAAGATTTGCGAATTAACCATGTTTTTTTCCAGTAACACTACAGTAGTTGAACTATGTCATTGGTTATAAAACAATATGTTAAGCAATCTTCCAAAACACATGATTACCAGCTACGCTTCTACTTTGGTACGTTTTCACAAGGGATGGATGGAGAACTGGTCAGTTCAAACCTATTTTATTTTTATGGTGTTTTTTAAAACACAAAACTATGTTTTAATGTGGCGAAGACCTTTAAATACGTGTCACCCCTTACAACGTTACAGTACAAATGCACCAAACGCGGGAACTACATATCCCAGAATTCCACGTGTCGACAAAATGGCGTCTCTCGCAGCTGTTGATTTGGACATTCGCGTTGACACAAAAACACAAGAAAACCACGGATTTCATTTTGTTTGCTATTGTATTCTGAGGATGAATCGATGTTTTTAAGCAGAGGTGAGCATATTATGACGTCATGGGCTGGCGTTTAATGGGCAATAGAAGTGGCATCCAAATTCTGTCGTCTTATTTCTTCAGTCCATACCTAAACAATTAAAAGCTGGCAATGACACAAACAAACACGTATGAAATGTTTGAAGACGATAAGGATTGTACTTAATATGTATTTAATAATATTTAATGACTTGTGTTTAAGGTGGATTTACGCTGCTGCCCTCTGGTGGTGCGCACGTGCTTTACAATACAAAACAGTTACAGTACAATAAGGTGCACTTTAAAAAGTCATAACATTAGTTTGGTAGGAACCTGATCACTGAGTCCTGTCAATCATCTCATAAGCCTATTTAACCACCACCCACCTAAGGCCTCGATGGCATCGTTCGCATTAAATATTTTATTTATATCACCATAGTTGAATGCAAATATCATAATTAAACTATAGTTACTGTAGAAAAATCATGGATAGTTTTCTTAAAGAACGTGTTGAATGACATGCAGTGGGCAGTGGCTCAATGGGTCAAGATGACCGACATCCTCACAACGTTTTTGACTTTCTGATCATCAAATTTTTAATGTCAAGCCCTGTTTTCACCGTGATGCAATAAACTCACCAGGTGACAGGCCAAACTTTAAAAAAAATGAACATTGCTCTAATTTATCAAAATCTTTCGTTGTAACTGGGACAAGTGGTCTGTTTTATGTAATGCACACTCTTGATTGTTTATGAGCCAGTTTGTGATATCTCAGCAGACTCTGTTAATAATCAGCCTCTTTTGATACAAATGGTACGGGAGTAATCGTGCAAAGTCTACATGAGCGCAGATACAGTTGTGATCCTAGCGTGACAAAATACAGAGATGACAGAAAGGAAAGGACTTCGGTGTATGTACATTGAGCTCAACAATTATTTGTCACTTAAAAAATCATTGCACTTGATACCAAGATATTGTGTCATCTGTAAACAAATGATGGTGTAGATTTCATTTAGTTTTTGCAGTCATTTTTAAGAAGGTGATGCACACAGGTGCATCATAGATTGGAATTTAATATATTTAAAAGCTGAATATTATATAACCAACTAATTGGTCTCACATTCTTTCTGATGGTTAATCGTCTTACACACTTCAAAGCACAAACATACACTCGTGTACATGCATGCATGCATTAACATTCATGTGTTGTGTATTTGCCGAAATAATCAGGATTATGATTTTTGTCATAATGGAGCAGCCCATATATTATTCTTTATCTCTGCTTGGAAAAAGACTCCAGTAATGTCAGAAGTCTCATCTAGAGATCTCAACGACATCTTAAAATATCGTTCTATGTGACTGTTCCTGTGAACTCTGGATGTTTTTCCTGTGGAATAAGCAGGAAAGATCTCTTCCTGATGTTTTTCCCAGCAACAACCTAACAACCTAACAAATAATGGATGTGTTGAGTGAGACAGAGTTGAGGAAACGTGTAAGATGAACAAAAAGTGTGCCTGTCAAACACACGTGATGCTGAGTCAGTTATCTCACAGTCTCTTCTGTTATTTCACAGTCAGCTGGCAAAACGCTGCGGCAGATTCATTGTTAAACCTGAATAATGCAGTGTAAACAGAAATAATGCTGCTACAATGATGTCTCTCATCATCTGCTAAATATATACATGTCAATAATATCAGTTCTTCAACTACGCACCATGTAATGCAATTATAAATGTGGGTTGCACTGTTTATTGAATTTATATAATTATTTATATATTTTTTAATTTATGTTCTAATTTGTATTATTATTTCATTGTATAATAATTGTATTAAATAAGCGATTTGTAGAATGGGTCCTGTAGTTTGGTCACATTCAAAGAACCCGTATGGTTCACTGACATCTAGCGGTTTAGTTTGGTATCGCAGTCTAAATTCATAATATTGAAGAGACAAATTTAGCCAAGTAAAGGTCCTTCTCAGTTTCTTTTGATGTTATCAGAAATAATCGACAGGCACATTGTCTGTGAATGTGTACTGGAAGTTAAGGGTAGTCCACGAACGAGTCACAATTCTTTTTGTTGTTAAGACGAAATCGTCTATAAATAATATGTTACAAAATAATATATAAAAATATTGCAAATCTGTTATCATAATGATTTGCGATCACCGAATGATGGACTTGTTGCAGAAAGTCTGCGCTAGTCTGCAGGTTTTATGGCGTAGTGTGTGATGCCCTGTTTTTCTATGCAGCTTTCAAAAAGTCTGCAAGTGTGTGATGTCTAGTGTTTTAAAAATCTGTGCAGATTTTAAAAGTCGTTTGGTGTGTTCCAGCCTTTAGATAATTTCATTAAAATTTTCACTTTGATGAAGTTCAAATTGAGTTTTCAAACTACAAGTTTAATCATTTAAAAAAGTTGTCTCATATCACATCTTTTTCTACGGGTTATTATATATGTTGATCGCAAATTAGTTGTATTTTAATTTCGTTGTATTTTTTATGATAAATATGTGCCGAAATTTCTATTGTTTATTGATAGAGCTGTTGTTGAACTGATACAGATGATTTTCTAATAGCCGAATATTAACTGATATCCGCCTGGTCGATATATACTGTATACATACTGTATGTATACATACAGAAGTTTGATATATTTTTGTAAAGCTAGTAGCAAAATTAATTGAAAAATATTTAAGATAGATTGATTTTAGACTGAGTAATTTAATTTTCATCATTTTAATGTTTCTTCATTGAAACTAATGAAGGACACATTCTTACATTTTTTCACCAGCAGCAGTAAAGTATACCTGACCCTCCTTTATGAAAATTGAGCGGTTCATTCAGAGTAAAAGTGTGTCAGACTGATCTTACCTTTTGCTCGAGTGCTTGAACAGTCTAGTTAAAAGTCAAATGCGTTTCTCTAACAGTTTTTCACCGATTTAAACTCTGTCCACTGTGCTGTAGATGTTTACGTGCAGGCGTCTCGTATCACTGAACACATTCACTCTTACGAAATGTCTGCTCCTGCCCGTCTGCTCCTGTCACTCTTCCAAAAAGTCTCAAATATTGGCCGCCATTGTGATGATATCTGCCAAGATCAGTTTAGTCACTGTACGCAGCCCACATATTAATATTAGATCCAAATCATAATTTACGGAAATGTTAAATGGTTTAACCTTTATCATAGAAAATATTGTGACTTTAATGGTTTTGATTTATATAAAAACGTCACAAAGGTGGCATTAGAGAAAGAAAAGGTTTCACTTGAATGAATTAATCAATAAAATTCACTGAAAGCTTTCTGTCTGTGAGATCATGTGATGCTATGCTGTTCGTCTGACTGATAGTTGAGAGGATCATTAACAGACACTAATGACACTGATTGTCATCCATTACTTCTGTTTATTCAGCGTTTATCACAAATGACCCTAATTACAATACATAAATCCCTGATCAAAATGACTTGATAAAAGTGACTGTTGTACTTTATTCTTCAATCCCCATCAGTGCTTCAATTATCACAGATGGACTGATAATGGGGTTGACACAACATATAGATTATCTGATATAGTCACACTTTTTTTGCCTAATGGGTTATCTGTCGTTCAATATTTGCTCTTAAAAACTCCATTAATCCTCTGTGTGTACAGCAGAAAACTCACAGTGTATATAGGTCTAAACGCTCCAGATTTTTATGTAGCTGCCTTTTTTCTTAAGTAAAAAACCGTTAATCTATTCTCAAAGTCAGGTTGGGAGCTGGGTCTATACTACTCAAGCTATGATGACTTTCGCTTTGATATTTTAGCGCGGATGTATACATAGCTTAATTGCACTGTAGGGGAAGAGAACGAGATTTTTCAACTCGCGTGATTCGCGTCATTCGCGTGATTTGCGCCGCCTCATCATATCATAACCAGGGCTTCATTAGCGCGATTCGCGAAGCAAGTAGGTCCATTGCCGCTTTGCATTCACTTAACATGTAAATCACTCACGCTTGACGCGCCATTCGCGTTTGGTCCGAAAACAACATAACGTTACTGTGAAATGACCACATCAAACGTGACGTACTAACATGGATGCAGCCATGAAGCCGCCGGGTTTGCTTCAGGGAAAATTTATTTTTAAGACGCTTCCAGCTGGAAACCTCGACAAGACTAAGGTTGTTTGCACCTTGTGCAATGTGGAATTGGTTTACTGTACGGAATTGGTTTACATACAGTTAGTTTAAAAAAAAAACTTTCTCTCAACAGGTAGTGGTCTAGCTTTAGTTGAAACCAGTAACTTTGTATTGGCACCTAATGTATTATGGCTCCTGTATGACATATCGCTTGTTGCTCCCTAACTCTCTGTAAGTCGCTTTGGAATAAAAGCGTCTGCTAAATGACTAAATGTAAATGTAAATGTACTGTAGGAGCTCTTCCAGTCTCAAGTACCACCTAAACGCAAAGCATCCCTTAGCTAATGCGGAAGTAAACCCAAGTACATCTTATTGAACATAATTTAATTTTCATCACAAATTATCATAGTAGAACAGCTTTCTCAAGCAGTTTGTGATGCATTTTGGAAACAGGAGATGAGCCCCTGGTCTAATGCGCCACCTGGCTTGAGAAACCCGTTCTCAAAGACTTACTTTTAGTCATTATTTGGGTAACACACATATTATGAATGCCTTCGGCAGAATTCAAATGAGCCATTTTAATCTAGATTAATCTAGATTAATTCCAAGATTAATCTAGATTAATCTAGATTAAAAAAATTAATCTATGCCCACCACTATAAAAAACACAACATTAGTTTCAAAACTAATGTTTAAAAATAGATAAAATATAACATCAAAAACTACTTATCACAAATATAAAATACATACAAATGATTTAAAATAATTGGAACAATTGAAGAAATATTTAAGTTTAGGTTTTTTTTAAAACAGTACTCTAAAAACAGACAAAAATGTAAATCTCGTCCAAAAATCCCACAATGTCACTAGTTTCTAGTTTATTTACAGTATCAATCGATCGCCTTCTGACGTTCATTCTATGTGAAGAAATTAATAATCTCCAGTCGGTGTAAAACAGATCAGAAAGCAGTGAGAGAGTCTTACCTGCGACGGATGTAAATGTGTTCTGTGACACAACAACTGCAGTTCAAAGACCACCACAACTCTTATCTGTGGGTTCTTTAAACCCTAATCAATGCAGGGTCAAAGGTCAACATGTGCAGAGAGGATCTCATTGGTTTTGTGTATCATTCAGTGCATTACAGATACCTTCAGTGTACCACGGTACCAACACAGTACTTTTTTGTGAGTATAGTTCATTTAATTTTTAAAATGTGTTTAATCATATTGTCTTTGTTCTATCAAAAGGGAATTTACTTCTGAAGGAGCTTAAATTAATTGGATAATCGTCTGAAGTGTCCTTTCACAATTTATCCCTATTATCCTTTTTCCGGTCCGAGCAGAATTGACAGGAGAATCATTTTAGTTTTTTTGTCTTAGCAGACAACATTAACATTGTTATAAAGATAACAGATATAATAAAGATAAATTACGAGTAAAATTCTGATCTCTTAAAAAATTAAATGGGTTGTTGAACTATAAATAACAACCTTACACATTTATACAGAATGCAAACCTCACCCATCTCTGATACACTTTAATCTACGGTTGAGTTTCAATAGGGCTGCCTGTAATGACATGAACTGAATATTCACTTAATAGGATAAGATGTTATAATCCCTTTATTTCAGCACCGTTAAACCGCCCAATAGGACATTTCCCACACCTTATGCATGACATGGAGAAGCAGTCAAGAAGCAGTCAATCCGGCTTTATCTCTCTGCCAAACCTGAGGTCAACAATCCATTTCATGTTTTATTCTCTCTCTTTCTCTATGTTCTCAAGATAAGAATCTGTTTCTCAGTGATTTCTCTGTGCTGTCAAGTGTTGCATGACCTCAGGTTGTGTGAGGTTCTTGTATAGTTTATTATATAATTTAGAAAAGGACGGCAGTGTTGTTTTAGTGTGAGATGTATGGTCCCTCTGCTGGTGAGATGCTGAAACACATTTAGAAAGAACATTTTGGGTCCGAATATAGTAATATTGTCATTCTTTATATGCAGTTTGTAGTTTTTGTCATCTCATTAGTTTCTCTTTTCTGATTTCCGTTTCAATGGCTGATTCTTAAACTATTACAACTATAATACTTAAATTAATGCTAATAATGATCTATATATATATATAGTGTATGATTTAATAATGTAACTTGTAAGGTTAATCATAAGCCCAGTTGCACAGACGATGCTTTGCTTAAGCCAAAAATATTGAATTATATTTCAGTCGCTTTTATTAAAATTAAAATTCCCTTTGTTGTGTGCATCTTGAGACAAAACATGAGATAATTAAATATGATTGAAGTTATTTTCAGTTAAGACAGCTTAAACATTTATTTAAGTCTGGGACCAGCCTAAAGCCTTAACATGGCAACAAAAAATGTACATGAATCATTAAAAGCATTAAAATGTTGGTCTTGAACGTTATCTATTAAAAGCAAGAAAAGAGTGTGGAAATTGATATTATTCAGATGATCGCACAGTTTTAGTAAAATTAGCCATCAGAAATAACAGTGACGCACCAAATAAATTTCACAATTGTTTTTTATTGTTTGGATTTTGGATCATCAAGAATGGCAGCAGGTAAAGTAGAGTTTTGTACACATTAGCATTATTTCCATTTATAGCAACAAATCAAGAAAATGTCAGAATGATATTTGTTCAAGTGGATGGTGTTGTGTTGTTTATTTTTTATTCTGTGTGAGCTCATGACAAGTCTGTAAGCTGGAGTATATAACATCATAGAGGCCTGAAGGAGTGCTGTCCATCACCTACACGTGTCAAAACAACAAGAAACAGAGGTGTCACTGAAAACATGCACATGCGTGTATTACGATACTGAGTGCTGTCTTTGTAGGCTCCATTAATAGTATAGACATGACTATAGGGCACATGAAAGTCAAGTGCACTTACATGTTAAAGAGCACAGGAAAAGTACATCACCTGCAGGAGAGAGCAAATCTTTACTGAAAAAAGATTCAAATGGTTGCCAAGGCATGGCTATGTGGTTGCTATGGTACTTTGAATGCATTTAATGTGAGTGTTTTGTCAGATAGGTTATACTTTAGCTGTGCTGATGACAGAATGTTTAGAAACTATCGCTTATTTTCAGGTAAGGATTTGTGTAACAGTAACATTGGCGCTTGCCTCCGCTTTCCGGCTAACACCGAGTTGAGGTATTTCTTCGCAGCCATCTGTTTACGGTATCGACTGTAGTTGTCTGTGAAGACGGCGTCTGAATGACGTTTGACTGGCTCCACACCCAGGTCATCGCTGCGGCACAGACAGGAAATGACATCACACACCGTTTAATGAGATTATGGTATGTCATTATTAAAAGCTTAATTGAATCAGCCGACATATAACAGACATTATCTCGTGATGTTCAGCACATTGACTGTTAAACATGCACAGTTATTTCAACCCTAATGTGGGAAAGGGGCAGTTCATCCAAAAATGAAAATTCTGTCATCATTTACTCGCCCTCAAATTGATCAAAACCCGAATAATTGTTTAGTTCCGCTGAACACAAAGGAAGATATTTGGAAGAATGTGATCAATTTTGGGACTCCATTCACTGCCATAGTAAAAAAAAATTATTGGAGTTAAAGGTGGCCCAGAAGGGTTTGATTTCCTAAATTCTTTAAAATATCTAATTTTGTGATCAACAGAACAAAGACTGTGTTTTTTTCGGTCCTACGATGTTGCAGAATTGAAAATTGTTAACATTCTTTCAAATATCTTTCTTGGTCTTTTCTGAATTTACACAGGTTTGGAACAACTTAAAGGCAAGTAAATGATGACAGAATTTACATTTTGGGTTGAACTATCACTTAAATTGTCATGACAATGATTATGAAAATTAACCATGCATGTCCAGATAACATCATAGATTGAATAAGCTGTTACCTGACTCTCTTTGCCAGGAGAGACTCCAGGTATTCTTTAGCAGAGAGTTGACCGAGCAGTTTGCTGTATCCGCTCGTAAACAACCCGTCAGCATGTCTGGATGGTCTGAAAACAGGTTTGAACCTTAATGTCAAATTTACACGTCTTTCAAACATTTCCTTTATCATATTTAACTTGCAATTAATCAAGTGAATAACTTGAATTCTGTTTAGTAATGGACTCATATTTTTATGCTTGGATAAATGTATTAGTAATGTCGTAGTGATGTGTCTGTTTACCTCTCAACTGTGTTTGCGAGTTCAAACAAGAGTTTGTACGCCTCTAAATCCTGTAATGACGGATCTCTGGTCCACTCATCATCCCCGTCTTCATCTAAACTGCCTGATCTAAAAAGAATGAAAGAGGCTAAATATTATTCTAAACAATTATAAACACAGGTGGACCTTTAAAGAGCTCATATGTAACAGTGATTTTCAAACAATTACAAACATTTGCAAAATGTATTTTTAATAAATTTATATTTATTATCTAAATGTTAAGTATATAATTAAAAAATTAACAACATTATAATATAAAACATATTAAAAACAAAACTATAGAACAGGAATGGTCAATTCTTTGAATTACAAAGAAGGGTTATTGGGTGAATGTGGTTCTTAATGGAAATAAAAAAATAGATTGTAAATATTACAAGTGAGTAAATTATCTGTTTAAAAGCATGTTTATCATAAATGATAAGAATGATGTCGTACCTGATGTCAGAATATCCAGAGATCGCAGGCAATGCAAGTGTCCTGCAGCAGAAAACACTGCAGATCGCAACCAGAAGAAGAGTTTGACAGCTGCTCGGAGAGATCATGACTTTCTGAAAAAACACCAAACAAATCTAAAGTAAGATGTAATTTCAATATAAATATTAAAAACATTTATAGCTGATGGAGCTGAATGGGCACGGCCCCTATAAAAACATAAAACATAAATACTAATAAAGTCCATAATAAAAGCACTCACTGTAGAGATGTTCTGAAAGCCCGTTCCAAGATCCAGACACCTGTGTAAATGAAGAATACTGATGTTTGCTCAGCTCGAGCGTCTCGGTCTCTGCGGTGCTTCAGTCGTTCTTCTGGAACCCCTCGCTTTTATACACCTGATTATTCACTGAACTGAAATCTCTGGGCGTCTGACCTGCGTCACCATCATCCCAGCAGGACACTCACTGTCGGTCATCTGCTGGTCAACCTCAAATCCACTTTCAATGTGTTTGTCAGCATGATGCAGAATTCTTTGATTTACCTCGCATGATTATTATATTTGAATAAAAATATATCACATCATCAGCGTTGAGAAGACAAAGTGTGATGTTTCATGTGTTCTCAAACTTAATGAATTTTTAAATGAAGCAAATTAATTTTCAGCAGTTGTGGTATTAGTTTGTGTCATCAGACGGTTTGTTTTGCAATGTTTGTGCATTACAATTTGAGCAGATGTCCTTTAGCTATGTCTATAACTAATGTTTACTTTCACTCAAGTTAATTATTTTGTCTGGAGGTGTTTTTGATTTCCATTTGAGTCATGTTCACCGTACTTTCTAGAGCTGAAAGTGCAGATGTTGATGTTTAAAACGTGGGATCCGGTAAATGTTGGCATCGGTGAGCCGAGGTCTTGGGTGGTAATTCAGGATGTTCATTAGATTGAGACTGAAGTATGACGTGATGTCAGTGGTATCATGGTCATTAGAGGAGCATCAGTCAATCATATTACAGAATTCTGCAGGTCGGCTAATCTAATATCACTGCAGAATATTTCTGCACGCACTCTGTGTTCATGTCAGCGCACAGTATACAACAGTTCACAAATATAAAGACTGAAACAGAAATATACACCACCATAACACTTTGATAAGATTGATATGAAATAGGTTTCTGTGATGGTTTGGTTTAGGGAACATTCTTAAAAATAAAGATGCTACAAAGTGATGCTATAAAAGTGCCATTTCTGGTTCAAAGGTTCTTATAAGAGCATTTTTACTTTTTATAGTCTGAGAACCTTTATACTTTAACATTCACAAAAGGTTCTTTGTAGCAGTTCTTTATGGAACCACTCGGCCTAAAATGGTTGTTCTAGGGCATAAAGCACTTTGTTTAAGAGTGTAGGGTGAGGGTTAGGATAGAATATAAATGCACACTATAAAAGTTGTTTCTATATGCAAAGTCCCCATAATGTATACACTGAAAAAGATTATTTCCTTACCTGGTATTTTTGTCTTGTTTTCCAGGTCAAATGTCTAAGAATTCTTGAATCAAGATGAATTTTCTTGATGAGAAAAATTGCCGGTCTGGTTTTAAAACAAATAAATATGATATTTCAGTGAATTTGTGCTTAAAACAAGCAAAAAAATCTGCCGATGCTGTAAAAAAAAATCTTGAATTAAGAAAAAGGTAAAACCCTAATTCAAGATTATTTTGCATCCATTGACAGATTTTTTTGCTTATTTTAAGCACAAATTCACTGAAATTTCATTTTTTTTATAAAAAACAAGACAGGTCATTTTACTCATCAAGAAAATACATCTTGAAGCAAGAATTTTTGGACATTTGTACTGGAAAACAAGACAAAAATACTAAGTTAGAAAGACATCTTATGAAATTCTTACTAAGCATTTTTGTCGCGTCTTCTAGTAAAAATATCATTTTAGAAAATCTTAAATCAAGACCTACACTGAAAAAACTGTTATTTAATTGAACTTTACAGTTTTTTACAGATGTTTCACATATTTTTAAATATTGTCAAATCACAGAAAAACGGCTGCCGGAATTTTTTTTGTGTTTTTTCTTAGATATTCTGTCTTGTTTTATGAAAGACAATACAAGAATTAAATAAGTTTATGTTTCAAACAGGCTGAAAAAAGAAAATAATCTTTTTTTGATTGTTTTCTTTTTTTTCGCTTGTTTTACACAAAAATTTACTTATTTCTTATATTTCCTATAATAAAACAAGACAAAATATTTTTATATTGTAATATTTGATATAATACATTTATTTTACTACTAGAAAATAAGACAAAAACACTTTGTAAGAAATGTTTTTTTGGCAGTGTGAATACAAATGTGTGTGTGTGTTACCATGTAGCTGCTGGTGAATTTTGTGATGTAATGGGTAAGAAGAGGTCCAGGTCTGTAGTGATGCTGTTTCCCAATTTAAATTTTAGTATATCGGATGTTTTTCTTGCATTTCATTGTCTAAAAAAGTCCAATCAGTTGATGATTTGTGTTATTGGGGACGTACAGTATGTAGAAGGTGTTGAGCAAGTTGTCTTGTGGTGGGTCACTTCTGTGATTGTGGTCTGTAAGAATGTAATGTGTCCCCGAGGGCTTTATTTCCTGCGGGTGATGCTGAGGGACAGTCAGACCAGATCTCTGCATTACAGCCATAGAAAAACCAGAGATGGAAATGAGTCACTAATTCAAGAAGCTTATTTTCATGAGCCAAGCCTGTTTATGCTTGTTTTTGTAAAAACAACATCGTGCCCTTTAGAATGGAGTCAGAAACTGAAGATGTTCTCGATCCGAACAGCACTCTTAGCAGTAAAAAGATTTCTCTGAATATTAAGAGCCCTTTCATGATTTGCCATGTTTTGATTCATCTGGGAGATGAATGGTCCAGTAAACGCTCGACTCCCTCCATATGACAGACAGACAGCGAGTGACTCCATCCAATCTGCTGTGAAAAGGGCAGTTCAGTTGACATATGAATGTGTGTCGCTGCTTATTTGTTCAGATGTTCCTCTACAGTAAGAGCGTTTTTCTTTGTATGCCGGGAATCACTGCTTCACAAATGGTAACCGTTTGATGAATGACACACAGACGAGGCCTGACAAGACAATTCAAGGCAGATTTGCTTCTAAAATTCCTCAATAAGCTCTAAGTTCTCTCTGTGACAGAGGTTGTGTTTCTTCTAACTGTGTTACGTCAGTATGATGGAGTATGACGTTCATTATGAATCAGGCCAGAATGTGAATCAGAGGAACGTGTTTATCATACACTGACTAAAGATGTCCGTCTTCTAGAGATCTGCTATGATTCTGTGTCATAGTACATTTCATAAAACACTTCAAAAAAGTATTTTCTTACATAGTGTTTTTGTTGTGTTTCCAGTACAAATGGCAAAACATTCTTGAATCAAGATGGAATTTCTTGATGAGAAAACTTCCTAAGAAAATAAGTCTTGTTTTTAGACAAAAATATTCGATGGCTGAAATTTCATATTATTTGGCTGAAAACAAGACCAGACATTTTGCTCAACAAGAAATGCATCTTGATTGAAGAATTCTTAGAAATTTGTACTGGAAAACAAGACAAAAATTCTAAGTAAGAAAGTATATTTTTTGTAGTGAATGAATTGAGAAAACTTTACTTAATACAATTTCGTTTGTGCTTTTTTAACAAAATTTGATGGAAAAACTATTGAGTGAATTCAACTTAATTTTATCATGGTTCAAACAACTAAAACTTGTGTAAAGGATCTTTACTTAGTTATTTCAAGGTGGGACTAAATTAATTATTTTTGTAAATGTCATTTACAAACACACTGCAAGACTTTCAAAATCTGAACACATTTTTTTTTAACTAGACATCACTTGCAGACTTTTTTGAAAGGTTTAGATAAAAACATCCTAACTGATCAAATCTGCAGATCTTCTGCAACAAGTCCAGACAGAAAATCTGAGCAAATGTCTTGTAGGGTATTTTAGCCTTAAATGAGCAGTGAATTAAGAGTTCCCAGCTAGTCTTTGGAAAAAAATGCTATTTTATGTGCAACTCCAATACTCGAATCAGATTTTCCTCTTGATTTATTTCAGTTTAGCATGTGACGTGCTTAAATAACTTTACTTGATTTATTCATGAAACATTACTTTAAAAAAGCTTTGAACATATTTGTGTTCAAATATTTGTATTGTTACCATATTTTGAGTAAATATCAGGTGTCATGTTTTACAATGGTATTTTTTTTCAAAGTAATACAAAATCAATGTAGCTTCATAGGGATAGATCCGTGGAAAACCAAAGTGACCCCATGTTTTCTTTACCCTCAGATGTAAACCCCTGGAGCTGCGTGGAGCAGTTCTGCATCGATGGATGCACTTTTTAGATCATCAAAGTTCCATCCTCTATTCACTCCCATTATGAAGCTTGGAATAGGCAGGATAAATGATATTATAACCCTACCGTATTCATCTGAAAAAAGAAAAATCATATACAAGATGCCTTGAGGGTGAGTAACACTTGGGTGAATTCTAGTTTTCCACTGAACTATCCCTTTAAGTTTACTTTAAAAAAAACAGTTTTCATGTTTGCTTAAATTTCGACGAGGCTTTCACAAAAACAAGATCCCATAAATCGAACTCTCACGACTGTGAAACATTATTGTAATGTGCTGTTTTAATACAAATAAATGTATTCAGAGTTCATCTGAGATTTTAAAACTTTACATTTTTTTCACACTTATATCTTTCCATTCAAATCCTTTAATACGTCTTTAATAATTCTCCTGTCTTAACTGAACGCATGATTTTCCTTTCTATGTTTTCTCCATGAAAATGTGCATTTTACTGTTATAGCGGTAATAATAATAATTCACAAATAAATCAATGATCGATTTTTCAAACCAGAATCTCCCAATAACAATATGAAACATCTCTTACAC
The DNA here is from genome assembly GCA_008369825.1 of Triplophysa tibetana. Taxonomy (NCBI): domain Eukaryota; kingdom Metazoa; phylum Chordata; class Actinopteri; order Cypriniformes; family Nemacheilidae; genus Triplophysa; species Triplophysa tibetana. The sequence continues at coordinate 1,041,691 of CM017911.1, read as the reverse complement.
CTGTCAGGCTATTGTCTGTGTGACCTGCAATGAAATTGATCTTTAATCTGTGTTTAATATTTGTATTTTGATTGTAGATTTTTAGGTATTTCTATTGAGGTCTGTGTTTTCCTCACTGCATTCGTTATTGGATCAAAGTTTGAATAATATCTTTAGGATATTGGCGTTTTTCTGCGTTTCCTAACTGATGGTCTTGTTTTGACTTTGGATGTGTAACACTTCCAGGATGCTGTTGATGTAGCGCTCATCTCCTGCTCTCAGCTTCAACACTGTGCTGTAATTAGACATCATTAGATTTCAGAGCTGAGACACACCGCAGATATATAAGCCGTGCCAAACACACATCTACTTCATTCTCATGATGGCATAAACTGTATTGCACTTTTTCTGCTATGTGTTTATTTATTTGTACAATTGCTTATTTTCTTAGTATAAGAAGTAAATTGGAATCAATATCAAACTCCAGTTATGCACAATTTAGCTCCTTTTAAAATAAAAAACGCCTTGTTTTAGCTGTCCACATTTATGATTGTATTATAATATAGCATTGACTTGATCAGAAAATATCTGTGATCCATCAGCATCTGCATTCAGAAGAAAGTCTGTTGCATTCATCATGGACCACGTGGCTATTGGATTAAACTTTGGCGACAACTAGTGGTAGAGATTTGCTATAAAAAAAATTCAGAGGAGAATGAAGTACAATTCTTTACACATTAAAACAACTTTTTAAATAATGTGAACACATACATAATATAATGACAAATTGAGTGAAAAACATAATTTATTACAAGTAATGCAATGTATAGTAAACCCAACATCAAAGCGATGGAACATGTTCATGATCATCTGCACGTGACAGTACATTACAGTAAATCATCGGTGATCATCGTCACATTTATTTGCAGTATAGGTCATACTTCATCTGAGCGCCTAGTTTGGTTCCAGCCATTTTACTGTGGAAGACCTCGTCCATCTGTTTACTCTGATCCTCGGAAAACAGATTTTTCCAGTCGCCCACCTCACCTAGAACGGATGGCGGGAAAATTACAAACAAGATCGACAGCAACCAGATTCATTTAGCTGTCAACTGCATTTTAAAAATGGTCTCATTTCTGTGTACGCAGTACAGTCTCCGTCTGTGAAATGTCAGTCCTTCAACAGACCGCTACTTAAGAGACGTGTGTGGCCTGACACATACTGTCATCCTGTACCTTTTCTGAAGAAGACCGAGCCTAAGTTGCCGTGGGATTTGTTTGAGGTTTCCAGCATGGCCCTGAAGGTGCTCTGCTCAGCGATGCTGTTGACCTGTTCCTCTGTCAGCGGGAAGCCGAAGAACTCCGAGATCTTCTTCACTTCCTCCGGTAAGTTCTGTGTGAGCGGACCCATGCAATGACATCATCATTGATATCATCAATCATCAAGAAAGACATTCAACGTCTACTACCATAGGGTGCGCAGAACATCTGATAGAGTAAACAACTTCTCTGTGTGGATTTTTTTGTGTCTCACGCACCTGTTTGAGCTCCTCATACATCACAATCATCACTTTTGGATCGTCAATAAGTTTTTCCCAGGCAAGAGCGTGATCAAAATAAGACCCCCAGGGAACTAAAGAAGACAAACATGTGAGTCTGCGGCCCCTCGACAGCATTCTCACATTCACGTTTAAATGATCGTTCATTTTCACAAACCTTCACCAGACATGAAGTCTGAGTAAAATTTGTCCCATGGCTCAGCGCTGGGCAGCACCGGGTTCTTGTTCATGAAATGGAAGTATGAGACGAGGGTGTCTTTTGGGTTTCTGAAGATCACCAGAATCTAGAAACAACATACAGCTGTTATGCCTCAGAGGAGAAAAGAACTATATGGTGCATAATGATGTTCATCTACATGGATTTTATTCACCTTGAATTATTCTTTATTTTGAGCCTCAATGTGTGAAATTACAGACTCTTTAATACCTTCTATATTTATGTTTTCTCATCAAATATAATTTTTTTTCTGTAGGGCTCTGCTAATATGTCTTTGCTGTAATTTATCATTTTTACCTCAGGAGTGTCCAATTCTCACCAAAACGGGCTTATATTGACATGCAAATGTTACCATATGTATATCTTTAATTGAGTCATTATCACGAAACCGGTGAAACATAATGGCAGTGAAGATGTGAATTATAATACATACAGTTTGTTAACACAAAAAATATATCACAGTAAAGAAAATTGTGTTCTCTACCTTGGTCAAAATATAGTTTTGACATGGTAATGTATTATTTATGAATTGTATTGCTTGCATTATATGTTGTCATTTAAACAGAGTAAAATTAAAATATTGTTAAAATTACAAAAACAATTATTGACAGAATATTCATGTATAATAAAAATTATGAAACAGTGGAGGAAAGAAGAATCCATGACTTATATTCTCATCCTCCCTATAATTTTTTAAAATACGAGATATCTACATTAAGTTTGATTTTATGTGAAGAAACACATCTACTAGTACCTTTTAAATGGCTAGCAAGTTTACAAATTACTATATATTTTTCTACTGAAAACCATCATATTCTCTTGTCACGCAGTGTACACAACTTTTTCTCTTCTCATTACTGATGTTTTCCACATTTAAATAAATTGGAAAACATTTTACACGTTTCATATTCTATTAAAATATAATTCATTAATGTCATATTTTGTATGATTCATAAAAACTTGCTTAGGCATCATTGCTTCTCTTGTTTTTAGCAAAACATTCTACGAGATTGACAGTTTTAAATGGTTACGGTAATGCAAAATGAATGCCTTTAAACATATCACACCTTGTTTTAAATGAATATAAAGGACATTTTCTGATACAAGTGTTTATAAGAAATTCATGTTCGACCAAGATTTCAGGAGAATCACCAAATTACAGTTTATCCAAATATAAATACCAGTGAATCTACTCATAGCCCTTAAAGGGACAGTCCACCCAAAAATACAAATTCTGTCATTTACTCAACCATGAGTTGTTCCAAACCCGCATACATTTCTTTGTTCTGATGAACACAAAAGAAGATATTTTAAAGAATGTAGGACAGCAAACCCCATTGTCGTTTACTATGGCAATCAATGGGGTCCAAGATCTGTTTGGTTACAAGCATTCGTCCAAGTGTCTTTCTCTGTGTTCAACCAAACAAAGACATTTATCGGTTTAAAACAAAACTGTTCCTTTAAATGAAACTTTTCCAATTTTGCCTCTAGGGCTCAAATAAATCATGAATGTGTTTCACGAGTTTGCCTCGCAGATAATAACTACGGATAGAGGACGGATATTATGCGTATTTGTACTCGGAGCGCCCGCCCTAGGTCTGGTGTGTGCCTGGACTCGGGTCGTTCTCCCCGTTATACTGCTGTAAAAATAGGCTGATGGTGAGGAGTTGGAGTGGAGGAGAGATGCTGGGAAAATGTAGAGAGAATGAGGTTAAAGCGTCTGGTCTATTTGTGGGGTTTCTCCCGGGCTAAAAGATGATTGGTGAGATTAGTCATAGCAAGCCATCCGGGTTAGTTATCTGCACGTGCTCCTCTAGAACTTTGTTAATAAAACATCATTTGTCATTGCCATACTTTACACTTTGACCCTGTAAATGGCTGCCTTTTGTATGTTATTTGCTATCTGGTATCATGTGACCTTTGTAATGCTCTACGAAGTGCCCTCATTATTACTGACCTTTGGTTTTCTGCTAAAGAAAGAGGCAGGCATGTTGTCAGGGTGCAGGTGAGTTCCCAGAAGTCTCCGTGAAGGCATTTCTGACAGTGTCTGCAAGACAAAAGAACACTCAAGCTACAATCTCTGGTGTTTTCCAGACGTTTGTGTCAGTGAAAGCTGGTTTGTAATGGCGATGACCTGCTGAACGTCTGGAGGTAGAAACTCGACCAGTGGAGGCCGTTCGGGCGGCGCCTCGTTTTTGCCAGTGGACGCGTTCATGATTTTGCGCAAGACTGCCACCACCCAGTTGAACCCTGTTGCAGACAAGAAACATAATGTGACGTCAAGACAAAAAGCAAGAAAGACAATCATACGCAAGACGTTCTGTTACTTTCCTTGTTAATGTCTCAGGTTGAATTTTGAAAGTTAGTCATGCAAACTTGTTTCGGTGCTCATGTTTGTTTCAAGCGTTCAATGATTTATGTCAGAATAGATCACACACATGTATTTACTTTCACATGCATTTTGCAGCCGCCTTTATCCTAAGGGGACTTAATTACATGAAATATTTACGTATCAGTATGTGCATTCCCTGGGAGAAAAATTGTTGGGAGGCCCATTGTGTGGATGTTTGTTTTTCCACTCTGATTTACAGAATCGCTTCAGTTTCTCCTGTCCCCTATTGCATAACTACACAAGCAGTGTTGACGTGAGATGATTGTGTAAAAACTGTGTAGTGTTGTGGAGGTTATGTGAAGTTGTAGTAAAAGATCTGGATTAGTTTCAAAGGCAGTTTTCCGCTCTCAGAAGTGGGCTAGTGATGTCACGAAGAAGAGTTTATGGCTGTATGTGGTTTGAAGCAGAAAGGAGTGACGTCATGCTGCTGAAATGTAATCTGAGCCCTTCAGGACTAGTTTGGGGGAGACGTATTCAGCATTTTCACGTGCACAAGTGAACTGATTAAAAAGGAAAAGAAAACCTTTGTTCTTTACTCACCACATTTGGGGTAGGCTACCAGAACAACGTCATCGTCTCTGACTTCCAGGTCTTTTAACTTATCCATGGTCTCTGGTGGGCTCAGGATTGTGGAGTACAGAACACCGTCTCGCTTGTAGAGTTTGTCTTCATCCTTCGTCTTTGCTGCTAGTTCCATTCTGGTCTTCATTGGAGATGCTTGAGATGGAGGTTCTGTTTGACTCATGTTGGCAGCAGATGTGGTCCTGGTGTTCACTGTAAAGTTGCACAGAGGGACACACAGGGAGAGTATTTATGCAGCGCTGCAGGAAGTGAAAGGAAAACCCCGCCTCCTATACGAAGAGCTTGCGTGAGAAAATTACATTTCCGCTTGGCGAGGGGCCCGGGTGCGATGGGTTTGGCTTCGGAGTCATTATTCTCCCTCTGACCTGTGTGTTTGATAAAGAGAGGCACATGCATACACACACGCACACATGCACGCACACACATGCACACTCACGCACACACACACACACATGCACACTCATGCACACACAGAATGACAATGCAAACTGTGTTTCCTGAAAAGCTGGTTTTGGCGGGGGTGAAAGGTTGTGTTTAATTTGTAGGCGGTTCATGTAGCAGAGCTGTCGAGTGGCAATGAAAGTCACTGAATGTAACTTTATTAGACACTTCAAACTACTATTATAGATTATATCACAACTTTAACTTTGCCCACAGCGGACCTGTTTGTTTTTCCCCTCAAACTATGTGAACGTTTTGGTTATAAACGTTCTGTCTTAGGTGAATGTTGATATTTAAAGTAAAGTTGCTCATTGGGTTCTTCCCTGTAGCTCTGTGGTTATGGCGCTATATAATTGCCAAATTCAAGGGTTTGATCCCAGGGATTGCACATACTCGGAGACAAATGTATAGTATATATGTAATATATTTTGATAAAAGCATCTTCCAAATGGGTAAATGCATATGTGATGTAAATGTGTGATTCAGGTCACATTTTACCCACTAATAAAAACAATATCTTGCATAAAAAGTCTTTTTTAAGAGCGTTACCTTCACACCAGATTATCTTTGGTTTGTTGTACTCTCATTATGTTTTGACTCTGTGATGATTTTACAGTGTTATCAACACAGTGAATGGTTAAATTATAAAATATATATTTATATATATATTCCAATGATGTATTGGTTATAGAATACAATAGTTTTCATAAACTGTTCTATACATCACCCATTTAAAATGATTGAGAAAGAGTATCTAAAATTTGAAACATCTTTGCAAAACCATTTAATTCATTTGAGAAAGGACTTCTTTTTCCCCATGTTGGAAATCGACACGCCCCGTATGACATCACAACTCCCCACCTTGTATCGGCTCTCACTAAATCCATGGTGTTTCGAGTCCGACTTCATCACGCAACCGTGTTTTTTTGGCCATTTTAACAATCATGGGTGGTTTAGATGGTTAGAGTAAGGTTAGGTTTAGGGTGTTTGTTAAGGTTAAGCTTTCGTAACACTTGAAACATCAAGGATTTAGACAAAACCAACAAGTCACGCCCACTAATCTGACTCGAAAGTTCATCACGTAACGTTAGAGTTCCCGCTCGTAAATACGACTTAACTTGCTGTTTTAACGGCCAAGAAGTAGTTACTTCGGTACGTACTGTCACGGTACGCGATTTGGGCCGCCGTTACCGCTCATTTGATGAAATCCGGTGTCGCGCCGCCGTCAATCCCACAATGCACTTCGAGAGTAAACACAACGTCTCCAAGAAGCTGGTGAAAAGCGCGCGAGTATCTGACCGACGACATTTCTGCTTTCGCGTTCACGCGCCCTTTTAAAAGTAAGTTCAGACACATTCATGTAAACACAAATACGGATTTTGTGTAAAAAAAAGAATGAGTAGAAAGATGAGTCGAAACACACATGCTTATTAATAAGTCTTTTTGTCAGTTGTCGTAACTTGTCATTACTGTAATGGTGTTGTGTAACTAGTCACTGCGTAGCCGTGATCTTAGAATTCCAGTCAGACGGGCTTGTCAGGTGCAGTTATCAGATATGATCAATAGATTATTTGGATGGATGATTTTATGTGGAGACACTATTTATAAAAAGTTGTGAAAATGTGTTGAACATTGTCTGCTGCTGTTCTTATAAACTACCTTTATTGTCTTGACAGTGAAGTCAAATGAAAGTCTGTATTTTGTCTAACAATTGTGTTTACTCTTGTGTGCGCATACATGCAGTGTCCACTAGATGTCAGTGTAGCGCAAGGCACTCCGATTTAAGGTTTAGTTGTTTGTTGAGATATCGGTATCAACAATCTTAAAGAGACACACAACGTCTTTTTCATGACGCAAAGACATGCAAAAACAAAGAGCTTATATAGTTATAAAAAAAGCTTTAAATAGTTTAGCCAAAATGATTCCACTATTGGAAATAATTGAGATTCACTCTTGAGGGGCATGTTTAATATTTTTCAACTTTGGATGTGGAAAATCACATTTTATTTATGTTTGAAATGTGCATAGTCTTTTCCTGTTTTTATAAAATATTAAAATCACCTTTCCCTCAAAATTCAGTCCCTGCCACCCAAGTCCTAATTCTCCATTTCCAGCCCTGCCGGGCGAAGCGTTCTGTATTGCCTTACGTTACTTAGCAGACCGTCCTTATACAACTTTTATATCGCATGCATTTAATAGCTTGACATCTAGGCATGCGTTGAGTTTAATCTGCTTTTTGGGAATTATCAGGGTATTTTCCATCTGCTGGAGAAGCAGTCAGCGTCTGCAGCCCAGTGGACCATCATTCCAGTTAAGCAGATTTAACAGAAAAACCAACAGTCCATCTGCTACAAGGCCGGACCAGTGTGACCTGTAACTTTTACCGTAGTATGTACCCAGATTATCGAGAGAAAATACCTTAATGAAGTTTACTGGAGTATTTCAGTTAACTCTGGAGATCTCGTGGGGTAAGCTGATGGTGGCAGACTCCGGTTTAATCTGGTTTAGGTTTGCTTGATGTTTCGGCTTTGTTAAAGTATGCAATGTTTACGTGATGAATTTCCCACATGCCCAGTTTCACCGACAAGGCTCAATGCTTAGGATAAAATTAATGTTTGAGCTGTTTTAACTGAAAATAACTTGCCTTGAAATATAATAAAGTAGTGTTGTTTTGTCTCAAGACCAGTAATGTTTTATTCTTAGTCTTTTTTATAAAAGCGAATTAAGGCAAAGCTGGTTTAAGCTAAACCTTGAAACCGGGCCTTAGATTTTGAAATTGTGCTTATGTCTTAAAATGTCATCTATTCAAACACTGTTTTATATCCCAGTGACCCTTTCTTCAGTGGAGCACAAACAAAGATATTTTGAGAAATGTCTTAGAGGTTGTTGTTCATAAAGTGGAAGTCAATAGGTTCAATGCTGTTTGATTATCAACGCTTTTACAAATATTCTATGAAGATGTCAACCTGTCTATGAAGAATTTTGTTTTTACCAAACGATTTTACTAGACTAACAGCACAGATAACATTCGTTCTTCGTTGGTTCAAATAACCATGTGAAGTTTCCACGTTTTTAAAGCATTTTTATTCATTTATTGCCATTTTCAAGATTGTCACATGATCCGTGACGCTCCGTATTCCTTATAAAGGGACGCATCAAAAACTTGCCTACATGTGTGTGTTTTTTTAATTGTTTACAGAGCTCTGATGCATGACATGTTTTCAAACAGTACACAGAATGCCGCTCAGATTAAATGCTACAGAATGAGGCCGGATGGGATTATTGTATAATATCGAATAGACGTTCCGTGCAACGTTGGATTTTATCACATTATTTCAGTACAAAGGTTTATTTTGTGATCTAATATAATCAGTGATTTTTAAGTGAAGGGTTTTGACCCGTCACGTCTTTAGTTTTCCGGTCCACATGAGAAATGTCATGGAAATAATATTGCATTTTCAGGACATTCTTGTACATTTTTCGATGATCAGTTAGTTGAATTGTGCGGTGGGCATCTTACAGCTTACATGTAAATGTAGGTCATTAATGTCTTAAGCTTTTGTGTTGATAGACGCAGAGGAATTAAACACACGCTTTTGTTTACACACACACACAAACACACGACAACAAGGTGACAGTGTGTGTGTAAACAGAAGTGCTTGTTTAATTCCTCTGTGTCTATCAACACAAACGCTTAAGACATTAATGCTGAAGGTAAAATTAAAAGGTCATATAATCGCATTTTCCCCGGAGTTAATGTCAGCGGGTTATTTCTCCGAGCGCTTTTCTCTCTAAATCTGTATTTGTACTTAGTATATGACATGCACTCTTAAAAGGTTGTTTGTTGGTTGTTTGGACCCATGAGTGGGCCAATTATGGACATTTAATTTAAACACATGGACATTTTACTTTTTTTAGCTACCAGTCTCCTCTCCAGTGGATGACAAGCACGGGATTGTGGGACGTGAAAGGCAGTCAAAGATGTATTTATGTCACCTTCAAAAATGAAGGTCTCGTGAAGTGAAGCTTTGTAATAGTCTTTTATTCTTTTTGTCTTTGCTTTAATTCAGCGTTAAGCGAGTGTTTTAGAGTCGTGATGCTGCAGAAGCGTGTGACGTAAGCTGCTGGCGGTACACAGTGTTCCAGAAGGGTGGCCTATAAACGCCAGCGAGAGAGAAGAGAGAGAGAGTACATCATGTGTTCACTGCATTGCCTTGGCGTGACATGTGCTTCACAGATCACCATCTCAGCCGCTCGGTGTGTCCAAAACACAGCGGGTATCTTAAAAGGGTCCTCCTCGTGAACCCTTTACCAATCCCACAACACCCACCAATTACCGAGTTTTGAGTTGGAGTCCTCCTGCGATCTCTGATCCAGACATGTTACGTAACGTCTGGTCGTCTTGAGTCGAGGGATCGGGTCGTGCGTTTCGGAGTTGAGTGATAGGATGGGACAGGGTAGCTTTTAGTCTCTCACGAAGTGATTAAAAACACAGCAAGTGTCTGTGTAACGTGTGATCTTACCCATAATTCAACATCTCACCGTGAAAGTGAAGTTCACCGAACTCTCCCACCAGAAATACAGCAGATACTAATCACATTTCACGTCTCCTGGATATCTCTTGATTGTCCTTGTAAGTAATAGATCATCTCAGGTGATCTCACACCTGTCTCTTCTGGAGTTTTGGAAGAGATCTCCGACTGTGCTCATATTTGCAGAGATAAACAAAATCAGAGATCTTGACGCTGCGTCTCAACCGTTTCTTAATTCCTTTCTTAATCGTAATTGTGTAAATATTTTCCTTTATTTTTCAGTTCAACAGACAATTCATGAATGTACGGAATAAACTATTGTAAATGCTTTCCTGTAGCTCAGTGGTTAGAGTGGGTTGTGGGTTCGATCCCAGGGGATTGCAGATACCTAAGTATAAATGTATAGGGTACTGCAATGTAAGTCGTTTTGGATAAAAGCGTCTACCAAATGCATAAATGTAAATGATTTAACAAAATAACAAATGTTTGGAAAACTGTTCATGTGCTGGAAATAAAAGTTATTAAAATTTAAAAAAAACATTGTTACGCAGTCGTAATTAAGAATTGAGCCCAGTTTTGCGTATCGTATCAATTATATTGCAAAGTCTGCATATTGTGAGATTTTGCAGAGAGAGATGGAAGACTCTCTCTCTTTCTCATCTCTTCTCATGCTGTTTGTTTACTTAGGACCCTCTTGATAAACACGCTCTATTTAGAAACAAACACAGTCGCTCTTTCCGCTCCGTCTGATCGACTCTGATGTCTTTGTATGAGTGTATGTGTGTGAGCATGAATAAAACATGCCATGTGTGTGTGTTGGTGCCTAGAGACAGTGTTCTGTGCTCCTCAGTCGACTGTCGTCTGTAGAGTTTGTACAGCTGTGTTCAGCCATGTGAAAGCAGGTCAAACGCCTGCGCTACACACACACACACACCTCTATCCTCTTGTGTATGTGATTGTGTGTGTTTATGTGACCTCATCCATATTCATTTGCAGTGAAATAACATAACACACTTGAATCTGAGTGAAATGTGTATTTGCATGAGGAATGGTGAGTTATACTGATGCATTAGTGTGTAATTGCATTAGTTTATTAATAAAACACGAACATATCCGCCCCTCTGTCATTCCACGTTTGTTATTTGCTTTTGTAATGGTGTTTGCTGAGGCATGCGTCACTTTTACTATCACTCATACTTTAATTTGAACAAAGCCTTTATTAAGATTAGGTGCAGTACTTATGAAAGCAACTAAAGATCTGTATCTCGGGTGCGTCCGTAATGGCATACTGTGACGTTACGTACTGAATTTGATTAAGTATCTACCTGTCGGCCGTTTAAACGGTACGTTCTATATTGTATGAGGGGGTGTAGTATGAATATATTTCGGATATACTGACGTCTGACATGTTTTATGGTCATGTGACCGTATGCTCTTGGATATTTGATGCATTAAACAACCTAATCGTGAGCATTGATAAAAACATAATTTAGTGACGAGAAATTCATTTATTTGCATAAACGGACGTCCGTTTATTTGATTTACTTTTGAAATCTGAATCTTACGTTGCTCAGCTCCCTTAGCATCACGGGATAGTAAAGTGTTCATCCAATCCACACACACGAATCTGGGCGGAAGTTGTAGACCATCCGGGTATTTCTCGCCTACTGTTCTTTGCATACTGAGTTTTCGGACATACTATGACTTATACACATTTTTACCTACTATATAGTATGAAAGTATGCAATTTCAGATGCAGCGGTGGACACAAGACCGCTGAAAAACACAGATTGAGAAACAGCCATTCACTTCCACATATAGTGCACTATTTAGCATTCGCTTTTATAGGGAATATTGAACGAGTGAACGAATTCAGACGCAGCTTCTCTCTCTATTTTAATTTAATTGTGCTTTATTTGCATGACAAAAAACTGTACATTTGTATTGCCAGGATTATTATACCAAAGTATTTGCAGCAAGGCTATGTACAATGTAAAGTAGTGCAAATACTTATTGTTTACAAAATGAATGCAAAAAAAAGTTACAAATAAAAATACAGGCAAAAAAATATGAACACATTAAAATGAAAGTAATTCAGTATTATACAGTTTAAAAATATAATGTTATATATTCTCTCCCTCCCTCTTTTTTTCTCTCCCTCCCTCCCTCTCTCTCTCTCTCTCCCTCTCTCTCTCTCTCTCTCTCTCTCCCTCTCTCGTGCTTGAATGACCCTTTGAAACGTTGCCTTGAAATTGAATTTGACTTCGTGAATAAAAAGCATAAACACTTAGCTTTAGCTGATGGAACATGAACCGTGCCCTGTGAGTGTATAAATTCAAATGTGTGATGTATATTTCATGGTGATTATGTTTTTTTGGGGTCATGTTCGCTGAGTACTCCATTGTGCATGTCACTGTACTTCTCATCTACACCATGACGAACGTACAACATGCAGATGTATCCCCCATCATGGCAGTCTTTGTGTTAAATCCCTCCCATTTCAGTCATCGGGTAAGACACCGGTTTGCTATAAATGTTTGTAAAGTGTTTCATAAAGCACTTTTTTACACGTTTATACTACAGTGAATCAAATAAGCCGTAAACCATCAATCCGATAGGAGATGTGTGGATTATGGCTCGAGTTGGTTAAACATGTCAGCATCTCGTTTGAAAACAGCGACATCATCTCGCCACACAAATCCAGGTTTAGCAGCCGGTAGAAACACAGACGGATTAACAGAAGCAGGACTTCATGTCACCGCCGGTTGGACGGACGCTTGTATTAAAACAAACTGGCTCTGTTTTAACCATAAACATTTCTCATTATTATTACTGTGTACGGTTCACAAAGTCGTCATATTAATGAAGAGACATTTTTTAGCATTTACTTGAATAAAAAAATTGAACTTTCTCTTACTTAAATAATTCAGTATTATTCAACTATTATTTAATGTGATAAAAACAGCCATTGCATTTTGAAACAAAACTGGCAGCAGTTAACGGATGCTCCGCCCAAGCCGTCTAGTTTACGTCATTTTAGATGGATAGTCATTCCAGGGCGGAAGTGCATTTCAGATTTAAACTGAAGATTATGAGGGTACATGAATTTTAAAATGAAAACGACCCAAACTGATAAGCTATTTACTATAAATGCTGCAATATTTCATGACAAAAAAGGATTTTGATTTTTAAGTTCACTGGGACTTTAAATGGATCCTCCATCCAAAAATTTTAATTCATGAATTACTCAAATTGTTCCAAACCTGTATACATTTCTTTGTTATGATAAACACAAATAAAGACATTTGGAAAAATGTTAGAAACTGAGATTTCTGTGACACCATTGACTACCATAGTGGGAAAAATTACTGTATGAGAAAGAGATTGAAAGAATTTAGTAAAGAGAACAGATCTGGGGCACCTTTGACTACCATTGTGTTCTTTCTTTGGTAGTCAATCACATCCCGGAAATGTCAGTTGCTAAAATTCTTGCAGATATCTTTCTTTGTGTTCAACCGAACAAAGAAATATATTCAGGTTTGAAACAACTTGGGGTTATTGATGACAGAATTCTCCTTTTTTTGTGGCGAATTATCAAAAGATGTTTTATAGAATCATCACAAAGTTCACAAATGTTATTTGACTATGTTTTAAGATGCACACAAATCAGATGAGCATGACCGTAAATCTTGTAAATATTTGTTTCAAGAGCTGTTCAATATAAATTGATACATTTTGCATTTCCAGTAAATGGATATTAATATAGACAGAAGAGTTAAGTTTCAATGTATCTTCATATCCAAATGCCTGGATGTAGACCTCTCAAATTGAAACACTTTACCTCTCTCTCTCTCTCTCTCCATCTCTCTCCATCTCTCTCTCCGTGTCTGTCTCTCTCTCACAGTGAAATTGAGGTGACACAGAGTTTATGTTTGCATATGCTGAACTCTATGTGAACCCGAACGACTTCATGACAGACTGACCTGGATGTGTGTATGTGATCGTGTGTGTATGTGGCCACGCAGCGGGGGGTTAAAGTATGACATGTGAGTTATGTGTGAGTTTTACACACACACACACACACACACACACACACACACACATATATTCACACACACATTTGGTTGAATGACTTTAGTCCGGGCCTGTCTGTGTACATCAGACTTGCTGAAGTGTGTGTTTGTGTGATGGTGTGTTTACACCATATGTGCATTCATTTTTTAAATCAATATTTTCAATATTTGTTTAAGTGTAGTATGTGCTGTAGGACGCGGAGAGGTGTTGTGTCAAGTCTTTGTTACTTTGGAATATTTGTAATCGGCTGAAAATCTTTATAGAGCGGAGAGTAAACACATCGTGACCCGTCCACCTCTCAGTGTGAGAGTCTCAGTGAGGGTTGTGTCACACCAGGACTGTCGGGGTAGACGGACAGAACTTTATTAGAGTTTCAACCAGGGGCTCATGGGATTGAAGAGGTTTAAATGAGCGTGCGAGCAGAGCGGCCACTTTAAACGTGGATTAATAGCGATACATTAGACAAAACCTATAACGGCTGAACTTTCAGCTCCTGTTTGGAGTTAAGCTTTTGATGTGGCCTGAATCAAGCCGAAGAGGGACATTTAATCTACAAAACAATACAAATGGCATGTTAAAACTCTCACTGGAACACTGTGATATGTGAGCATGTGTTGAGCTTTGTGTGTCTCTGTGTGAGTGCATGTGTGTTCAGAAGGGAATGATATTTTTTTTAAATGTAATATTATTTATTTAGATGCTTTCATACTTCATTTATTTGTTTAATTTATATTTTAGTTATGAGATCAAGTTATTTCAGTGTTTCCCCTTGGTTTACAGCTTTGGGGGGTTGGTTGGGGAAAATTGACGAGAAATCTTAAATCATTTCCTTTTCATTCTTTATGTGCTATCTATCTATCTATGTCACATAAATTGGTTGTCTAGTTGTCTGTGTTTGTTTGTGTGTGAGTGTGCGCGCGTGCGCACTCATTGGGATAATTGTAAACGCGCAAACACAGACAGAAAAGACATGTTAGATTGGCTATTTAGTTTGTTTGATAACATAAATTGTAATCTGCCGCTGTAAGAAAATCAAATCAAATTTGACGTTCAAGGGTGGCGGGGCGAGCCGTTAGGAGGGCGGGGCGCCCCCCTTATATAATGGTAGGGGAATCACAGTATTTATTTACCTCTACAATAAATACATGTTGTTTCCAAAATAAGTGAGTGATCGTGTTATATAAACGTGATCTCAATATTGGCCAAAATAATTGTGATTATAGACGGTTTCAGAGGCAACAACATAAAAAAACAATACGTGGCCCAAACTTAACTTCCCGTGGACCTCTGCAAAGAATCCGTAACTGTGAGTAGTTTTAATTACATATAATTGACATATAATATAATATCAATTAAATATAAAATAAATTGTAAAAACCAAACCCCGACCAGAAGTTAACAATGGGCCAGGCGCGAGTGTCTGATGAAACCATCTATGATTTAATTTTTGTCATCATCTACCAGCCCTGTTTGATAGAGTCCCCTTAGCTAATGTCTTCTGGGTGGTTGCTATGGTCCTCTGGGTGGTTGCTAGGGTTTCTTGATGGAGTGTTTTGGTTGGTTAAGAGCCCTTGATATTCTGATCTCTAGACACTCGGGTCTCTCTTTCATTGCCAGTCTTGCAGGTGAGAATTTAGCATCAGATTGCTTCGAAGAGCATTTCACCTGTCCATAACAAGTCGTGTGTTTTGAGGTCATAATGCTCATTGTAGTACACACAGTGTGGGACAATGCACAGTATTTGGTGTAGTTTAATATTCTGGATATCGACAAACCTCGAACTAAATATGAGCAATAATATTTGTTATGGGTTCCTTAACAAACAGCATTTAATCACAATCTCATATCATGCACCATGCACAGTATGTTTATGAATCCTTCTGAAGGCTTGTTATGATTTGTGTGAATATGCAGCGTGTCTTTAGGCACACACACATGTTTCCATTAGCACCCTACATGACCTGTCATACATTATTTATGTCCATCATGTTGTGACAAGATTCATTTGTGTGTTTTTGCCTCCCACTGCTTCTGTGAAACATCCAAACTAAGACAGGACCGAGTGTGAAACGGGGGGATTGTGACAGACAGAAAAGTCAGGTTTAGTTTTGGTAAGGTTAGGACAAACACCACCATTGAAGGTTAGGGTGAGTGATTTTAAACAAACTCCTAACCTTACGTGTTACACCTTGACAAGTAACTTCTGTTCTGTTTAACTTATGAACATGAGTAAATCATGCAGCGTGTTGTGAAGAGATGTGCTGAGAGACAGACCAGTTGATAAGATTGGAAGATCATAGATTTGACTGTTTTTTTTTTTTAATTGGAAGAGTAAACATGCATATATATATTTTAATAATTCTCGACATGAATGTTGTATATTGGAGATTAATAATAATAATTTGCCACGATTAACTCCCCCTCAAGTTTTTTTAAACCTGCATAAATGTATTTATTCTGATGATTTATTCAGAGAGAGAAATCTAGAAAAATGTTAGTTATTGACATTTCTGGGACATCATTGACTATCATGGTTGGAAAAAATATTGGATGATTTCTGTTGTTCTGTTGAAGACAGAATGAGATGTTTAGAAGAATTTAGGAAAGTAAACAGTTCTGGGCGCCTTTAACTACCATTTACATTTTTTCTAGTATAAGATGCCTGTTGCTAACATTATTCCAAATATCTTTATTTGGAAAAAATCTTGTTTTGCAAAAACAAATTAAACATTTAGACTTCTCTAAAAAACACAATTTTCTATTAAACTTATGAATTAATATAAATAAAACCAGCACTATTTATTGTCATTTCACGGACTGCCACTAGAGGTCATCAAAGCTACAGTTTATACTTCAGTAAACAAATCGATTGTAGATTATTTAAGCAAAAACAATAATTGATGTTAATTTTCTATGCATGAAACTGTGAATATTTTTTTGACAAAAATTAAAAATAGCAAACACACACCAAACCCCGAGAGATACGCAGGCCCCTGACACTGGATGTTGATTATGCTCTAGATTAACAGCTGATGTCTGTCCATGCTCTCACAAACACACACACACAATGAATGAAAGAGAGAGAGAGAAGTTGTGAGAGTTTGCTGTAATATTGTGAATTTGTCTCACTCTCAGGCCTGTCTAACCTCTCTCTCTCTCTCTCTCTCTCTCTCTCTCTCTCTCTCTCTCTCTCTCTCTCTCTCTCTCTCTCTCTCTCTCTCTCTGTCTCTCTGTCTCTCTGTCTCTCTGTCTCTCTCTCTCTCTATGGCTCTCTCTCTGTCTCTCTCTCTCTGTCTCGCTCGCT
Source organism: Triplophysa tibetana (assembly GCA_008369825.1). Taxonomy (NCBI): domain Eukaryota; kingdom Metazoa; phylum Chordata; class Actinopteri; order Cypriniformes; family Nemacheilidae; genus Triplophysa; species Triplophysa tibetana. The sequence goes on along the minus strand of CM017911.1, from coordinate 1,024,612 downwards.
CTCTATGGCTCTCTCTCTCTCTCTCTCTCTCTCTCTCTCTCTCTCTCTCTCTCTCTCTCTGTCTCTCTGTCTCTCTGTCTCTCTGTCTCTCTCTCTCTCTATGGCTCTCTCTCTGTCTCTCTCTCTCTGTCTCGCTCGCTCTCTATGGCTCTCTCTCTCTCTCTCTCTCTCTCTCTATGGCTCTCTCTCTCTCTCTCTCTCCTCTCTCTCTTTATGTCTCTCTGTCTCTCTCTTTATGTCTCTCTCTTTATGATTCAAGATTCAAGATTCAAAGGAGCTTTATTGGCATGATAAAAGAAAATTTACATTGCCAAAGCACAAGATTAAATATAAACATGCACAAATACAGATTAAGATAAAAAATAAGATGGAATAAAATTAAAAGTCTATAAGTAAAAATATATATATAAACATCTCAATATAAACAGAAAAAGAGTTTTAATTAAAGTTCTCAATGAGGGTGATAGTGTCAGTTTGTGTGTGTTGTTCTGTCAGTGTTGTTTTGTGTTGTGCTGCTTGTTCTTTGCCCGTGGCAGGACTTGACATATCTTGCAGCCAGGTTTGAGCTTCTTGAGTTTTCTCCCCTTTATGTCTCTCTCTCTCCCTCTCTCCCTCTCTCACTCTCTCTCTCACACTCTCTCTCCCTCTCTCTCTCTCTCCCTCTCTCCCTCTCTCTCTCTCTCTCCCTCTCTCTCTCTCTCTCTCTCTCTCTCTATGGCTGCAGGGCTAAAGCTGTTGTTGCCACACATGGCATTGTGTTGCTGATTATATATCGGTTATCTGCTTCTCAGGTCAAGCCCACAAACACGCTCGGATTAACACAAACACACTTACACGCCAGCACACAAACAAACACAAACGTATTCCTAAAACACACATTTGCAGAACAACCAACAAACTTTCTGATTCATGATTCATTATGGATGAGAGACAGGAATTGCATCTTTTTGGGGGGATTTCTGTATATATTTTCACTCGTAGCATACAACGTGTCCGTCATTAGGCTGTTGTCACTTCACTTAATTGGCTTTGGACTTGTAGGCAGTTTACAGGAGAAGCCGGATTATAAGAAGTGGAATTGCTGTGTGTCATCCGGGTTGAAACGAAATGCCTTTCCTGTTTGAAAGGCCGCAGTTAGATGGTTGAACAGTTGCTGAACATGTAAACATTCATTTATTCATTCACCTCGGCATCCTCAGAACTTCTCATCTGGATATAGAGTTGCGGTTTTGTAGGTTTTTGTGTGTAGTTTGGCTGTGATGTGTCCTTGCCTACAGCGTTCTGACACCGAGCATTAGTCTCTTTGTGTTTGTGTGTTCATTTACAACACTCCTTTGTTTTTGGTGTTTGGTTCATTGTCCTTACCGTGATTTTTATATTCTCTAGTGGTCATGTGGATTAGTTTTATGAATGGATCACCCTGATCCTTTCAATGGTACTTTTATGAAAATGAGACATTTTGTTCGATCCGTGTTCGGGTTTAGTCTAATGTGTTTAAGATAGTTTACGTTGTCTGGCAGGATTATGTTGTAGATGATTGTCTCACCTAAGAGGCTTCTGGGACAGAATAGATAATGCCTTGACTATGACACCTGGAGCTAGAAGGAAGGTAAAAATATGGATTATTATTGGTCAAATACGAAGTATAAGGGATATTTTATCAGAACATAAAAAGTCACCTTAAGGCCTTTCACCTTCAAGTGGTTATAAACCTGAATGCTACTCTATCTTCAGTGGTAAAAAAAAGAAGATATTTTGAGAAATGTCTCAGTGGTTTTGTGTTCGTGCAATGGGAGTCAATGGGTTTCAGTCTTGTTTGGCTATCCCCATGTTTATATCCCTGTTTGTATATAAATAAACAGGAGATATAACTATACTGTATATATATAGAAATGGCACAGAATACCAGCTCATAAATGTTCACCGAAATATTTTAAAGGCTTTTTTTAACCACGCCAGCTCCATCATTCCTCCACTGAAGGCACGCTCTCTTGTCTTGGCATTGTATTGCCAACAAAGCTCAAGGATGATAAATTGTTAAAGCTGAAGATTTTCTCTGGCCGCAGGGAGACTCAGTCAGAGGAGGAGCTGTCAAACATGGTTGAGGGAAGGCGGCCGTGAGAAGCGAGCGCTGTCTGGTTCTGCTGCTACCTGAAGGCTATGTCACACGTGCTGGTCAAATGAGGGCACACACACATCCGCTCATCCGCTGTATGTGGACGATGAGGAGGATCACAGGAGGGAAATGACCTCTGCTGCTGTATGACATTAAAACAGTGATTCTCAAACTCCGTTACATGAACTACATGAGGCGTGTGAGAGCCGGTATTCATAACTAAAGAGTCCAATAACTGTTTGTTTGGATGGAGGTGCCATCCTGATCTTGAACACACACGTATGCCTACCGTACCTTTAAGTGGCCAAACTAAAGTGACTTTTACATATTAAAAGTTCTTATAAAATCAGATTGTGACTCTGAACACCTGTTGTATGTTTCAGGTTGATGTTCTGTGTTACCGACACCAGATGAGCTGTGAATACACATGAGTTCTGTGTTCTGTCCACCACAACAAAAGTTATAAACGGTTACAAAAACATAAACAACATTATGTGCCCCAAACTTAACTTCTGGTAGATCTCTGGTCCTCCGCAAAGAATCAATAATTGTTGCGTAATTTGTATTTATTTATATGCAATAAAATATTAATATGGATTAATATAATATCAATTAAATCAAAAATATTTTATTATATTATACACAAATACAGACCAGAAGTTAACTTCGGGTCAGCGCATGAAACCGTTTATTGAGAAACAATCACTCACTCCAATGAGTCCAAAAAGCGAGTGGATTGGATATATCAGTCGTGCTTTAGATCAGACTGTATGTGTTTATTGTTTATGTTCTGACGGCATCATATCAACTCGCTTTAATCTGCATCACATCAGTTTATTAATGCTAAACCTGCCATAGGATCTGATTCCAAACACAAGATTTAATGAGAAGCAAATGGATTTAGGATCTCTAGAAATATCCATAAATAACTTGATCTGATTTATATACACAGATCTGATGGGTGTGTTTTTAATATGAAGCAGTACAGAAATAGATTTAGTCTATTTTTGAAATGTCCTATGGGACAATAATAACTGCAGGAGTAAGCCATGTGTTTGGTTTCAAATTTGAGGATTAAAACACGTTCTGCGTAACTAAGACTGGAAAGTAAGTCCTCAGTCTTGTTTAATGATTTGTGATATATGCATTCATAATAAGAGCACACTACAGTTTTTCCTTTAAATAGCATGATTGTGAAAGACTGAGGAATGCAAAGATTCATGTGATCACTGAAAATAAGCTGATTTATTCCATCGAATATAATTTTTTGGACTGATCGTTAAATACAAGTAAAACATCAATATTGCGGTATTCAAGATCTCAAACATTACATCTTTTTGTTATTTTGTTATTGTTTGTCCCATTTCATTTTTTTGCAATAAAAACAGTATTCTCATTTGGAATTTGAGAGAAATGTTCACAGAAAACAACAAAAACTCATATTTACTTAATAACAGAATAGTAAATTCAGAAAACTGAAAACAATTTTGCAGTGCTTTCTTATTTTCCACTGTTTTATAGTAGCTATAATTCATAACTGAATTAACTCATCTACTGCACTGTAACTCATCTATTGCATTTATTGCATAACTAACTGCATCCACTCATCTATTGCGCTGTAACTTCAATAACTGCATTAACTCATCTACTGCACTGTAACCTTAATAACCGCATTAACGCATATACTGCACTGTAACTTCAATAACTGCACTAACTCATCTAATACACTGTAACTGTATTATCTGCATCTACTCATGTATTGCACTATAACTTCAACAACTGCATTAACTCATGTACTGCACTGTATCTTTAATAACCGCATTAACTCATCTACTGCACTGTAACTTTAATAGCTAATGTCTGTAATTAATGCACACTCAAGTCACTTGCACTATTGTATTGTCTATATTGTTATCTGTTCACAACCACCTGTACATTAATGTTCACAGTATATAGCCTTCTGTATATATTGTTCATAGTACATACCGACTGTCATATTTTTCGTACAACATTTGTATAGTATTTCCCTAGAATTGTATTCTGTATTTATTCACACTGTATATCTGCACTTGCTAATTGCACTTCTGGTTAGACCTAAACTACATTTCGTTACACTGTACTTGTATATGTGTAATGACAATAAAGTTGAATCTAATCTAATCTAATCTAATTTCATGACCTGCACACCTTCTTTTGTCTCGATCCACTGTTTGTTTGAGTTCTGTTGTTTTTTAAATGAATCTGATTGTTTTCAGGCTCTTTGTTATGTAAAGATCTTTGAAATACAAAACTTGATTTACTATGAAAATTTACTTTGTATATTGTTCTACATTGACATTGTCTCAGTAAGTTTTGTCGGAAAACGAACACGGTTGACTAGAGGACTTATGTAAGCTAACTGGCTGTTTTTCGCTCCGGGGTGACGACCCAGACTACGCCGCTGTCTCTAACTTCATTCGCTGGGGAGTCCATTGAGGCAGATGGTGTGAGCCCATGTGAGCCGTTCTCCTCCTCTGCCCTCCGTTCGGCCCACGGCCGTGTTTTTCAAGGTTGACTGGGTCTGGTTTTGGTTGACCCTTGCCTGCATTTTGTTTCAGTGGGGTTTTAAAGCCTGTCTGGAACGGCACTCTGCGGACCACCTGGTTCTGCACGGGACTTAGCGCTAATGATGTCTAATCTGTGTGGTGTGATTGTGTGAATAAGGCGCGTTTGGAGACCGGCACGGATTGCCGAGCGACTCGCATTGGCTTTGATTGTGGGGTCAGAAGCACACCCTCAGTAGCGGTGTGGAAAAACGTTGGGATTAGAATCAGGCTCTTAGCATGACAGCGGCGTTCTAGATCTGAAAATACCCCTTTAACAAACGATTAATTGCGATTAATCGCATCCAGAATAAAAGTTTGTCTCTACATGATATACGTCTGTGTATCGTGCATATTCATTTTGTATTTAGAAACACGTGCACGCCTGACATCGGGGATGCCGTAATTGCATCACATAGCAATTAAATTCAGTTTATTTGATATCGCAGCACAGATGCTTCACTTCACCATCATTTGCTCGATAGTTTGTGTTAAGCCTGCTGAGTTAACACCGGACACAAGTAATGAAACCGCATCACTCTGTGTGGCGGTAACATTCGGTCCTGCGGCATGTTTACTCTCCGAGTGATTTTATTAAAACAGTATAGGTCAAAGCAACTGGGCCCTTTCTGTTAGCCCCTCAGCTCAGCCACAAATACAGTCAGTCCCCACGGGCCCGGAGCCCGACTGACTCACAGAACACGATGTTCTGCACTCAGAGAGAGAAAGAGCGAGAGAGAGAGAGAGAGAGAGAGAGAGACCTGGGGCCACAGTGGGCTGTATCGCAGCAGAAATCCGTCTATTTGTTTTCTACAATTTAAAATGTGCGTTGATGCTTGAATGACATCTGAAACATACACGCTGTTAGAGACGCTAAGACAGAGAATGGCAGAGGGAAAAAATATATAAATATGGAAAATATAAAATATATTTTATCAAATAAAACAAAATAGCCTTATAATAAAAATGCTGCATTTTATATAAGACTTAATTCATAATTTTTATAATTTAAAGAAAAATAGAATTCGTATTTATATTTTTTTCGAAAGATTATTTTAATATCTGTCTACCTTGTTTTAATTATGTTTGTTGTCATTGTGTTACATTGTATATTTCTTGTTATATGTGTAATGCGTGGCAATGTTGTTTAACACACATCAGTGCCAAAAAGTACTTTTCATTTTAACAAAAAAGTCAGATTAAATGGAAAGTTACAGAATGATTATTCATTACCATTGTGATGTTATTTTTTAAGCAGTTCAGTCTGTAACTATTGTTTAAATGTCCAATTCCTGGTACCCTCAATTATTACGTTTTTTTTTCTTTTTTAAACAATTATTATTATAATTGTATAGACAAATTATCAATATTTTAACACCAAATTCTTTTAATGGACATCACTTCAATTTTATTTTATTTATAGCTATTTACAATGTTGTCAAAGCAGATTTACATGAAAAAGAAAACACAAACGGGGAAAATTACGTGTGAAGAGTACAAACAGAGAAGACCACTCTACATGAATGTTTTAAGCATTTTATAACGGCTATGAAAAGTTAATTTATAAAAACACAATCAAATATTTAAGTCTCAACACACAGTGTGAATAATATTGTGCTGTTCTTTAGAAACCCATCGGATAGCATCTATCGATAGACCTGATAGAAAGAATCGATAGTAAATCTCCATCAAGCGGTTGATCTCAGTGGGGACCACACACTGAAATAAATGAATTAGAGGTGAAAAAACTCTTCTAAGGCCACGCAGAAGCTCTGCCAACTCCCATCACGGTCTGTATTTGACATGTGACCTCTTACTCAGAGAGCGAGTGGTTTTTCTGGCCGCGGGTTTTGTTTTGATCTCTTTCAGCTTGTGTGTACTGACAGGATCTCTGAGGATTATGAGCTGTGTGTACTGTAGCCCTGCATTACACTTCCTAACCTTTCTATCGCTTGATATCAAACAAATACAGGCCTGCTGTTTCCTAGAAAGAACCTCGGATCTGCTGGTCATCTTTGTTGCGTGGCGTGTGTTTGGGTGAAGTATTGGAAACAAACGTTACCCTCCGTCTGTCTTTTGACTTGTAATCTTCTTGCGTGTTGGTCGAGGCTTTGAGTGTCCTGTCACAACGGATTTAGTTGATGGTAAACTGTGTTTGCACACAGACGGCCCAGCACCCTCACGGCCAAAAGCAGCAGATAAATCCTAATTGTTCCCACCCCTCGACTGCTCTGTCACGTGTGTCAGCGGTTCTCAGTAACTCTTTAAATGTCTAAGATTTTGGGAACATATACAGAGATGTGTAACCTGACGGCGTTCAATTCTGTGATGTTTGGATCATAATAGTTTTTATTGCTCTGCCGTGATTCTTCTCTGTAATGACAAGTTTTCATCCTATTTGGTCAAAACATTTCACATATGTGACCCTGGACAATAACACCAATCTTATGGGTTACAATGTATTTTTTTCTTTTAATAAAAATGTTCCCGTGCGTGCTACTTCAGACTGGTTTTGTGATCCAAGGACACATATAAACAATTTAGTTTACAATTGAAAGGTTTTCCCCTCTGATAGATCAGATGTCAATATTTAGTCCTTTAAAAACCCACATGAAGTCTCTCTTAAAGCATATTTAAATATGATCAGGTAAGCGCCAGTTTCAGAATTGTCACATCCAATGGTCTAAATTCCTTACAAACAGACAATATTTAACATTCTATGAAAACCTTCACATTTCGTTGGGTAATATTGCTTCTGGTTTATATAATTTTTTATATAATTATGTTTATTATATACTATAGATGTTTATGACATTTCGCGTTGTTTTAAAAGTCCATGAAAAGCGTTTTCATGTTTTGGGAACTGAATTGTTTTACAATTGAAATAAAGGAGGGACAAACACACGAAAAAGAAAAAATCTCTATTTTGCAAGATTGAAATCATATTCACATATTCATGTGCAGAATTGAAATGAAAAGAAAGTTAAAGTGAAGGCAAAATTGCTTTAAATAGAACAGTGTTAATGGTGTAACATTAACATAAAAGGCAATTATTATAGATGTTAACAAATGTCTTTGTAATTCTTTGTAATTTTTATGTTTTGTTAGTTTATAATTAAAAAAAACACGGGAAGAAGTACTCAAGTGCCCAACAATCCTTACTGCATTTTGACACCAAAGCATGGATTCAGAGGAAGACACTTAACCTTTCAATGACTACAATATATACTTATAGCCACAGAAAAAAATTCATCTGTCAAATAAAAATAATATTTCTTGCAAATTTCAAATAAAAAGATAGTTTCTGTATGCATTTCTTTGCAGATAGGAAAAACTGAAGAAACATCTGAATTTAACAGAAGAGATGCTCTGTATTTTTTCTGACCTGTAATTCTACATAGAAAACAAGTTCAGATTCACTTAAGCAATACAACAATCAAATTTCTACATATTTAGAAAACATTCAACAGTTATTTTTGCATGACTTTTTGTCACACCTGAGGTTTGATTTTGTTGAAATTCAACAGACACTGACTGGAACAACCACAATACATTGAGAAACTGATTAAATAAAAATTCCCTTAAATTATTTCCGTGGCTGTATTTATTTAAAAACTTGTTGGATACAATTTTATTTTCCAATTTTTATAAGACCAAAATGAAAACAAAAGTGTTTTTATGTGTTTTACTTTTCTTCTGTAATGCAGCTGTGAGTAAACGGTCGCCCTTTTGATGAAGCAGATGCTTGAAGGGTTAAATAGGTTGTTAATGTACACATCCAATTCTGCATTCCTGCCTGTTTTGTTGTTACTATAGATTTCCTCTGATACTCACAGTAATAATAAACTCTGCCAGGACACACAAGGGCTTTTTGTTTCAGGTCTGTCAAAGAAAAGAAAAGCAAGTGTGTCTGTCCAACACATCCTCACTCCCGACTCTTCACATATATACGCTAAAGCATTTACCATTTCATGACATCAAACGCTCGGAGAAACCGATGTCTTGTTTTAAAAGTGTTCTTATTAAGATAAGACTTGTAGTAAGAAGTCGAGCGTGAAATCCCAGGGAGAGGAGCGGGTGAACGGTTTAAACTTGATATCCTGCAAATTCAATCCTAATCCCTATCACGGCGTGTAATGACCCTCAGACGCTCATAGAAAAGCCCAGTTGTCATCATGCTTTTTTCTTTTGCACCGTACCGTGACACTTCTTCCTCGCTATTTGTTTTCAGAGTTTAAGGTTGAGTTACACATTCTTTATAAAGTTTTCAGCTGAACCTAAAAGCTTCTGGGGCGCTAAAAGCCCTCAGGGTGTCAGAGGAAAGGAATATTAAAAGGAATATTTCAAGCTTAAATAGAAAATCTTTCATTATTCATTGACACTCATGTCATTCTTAACCTGCACAACTTCAGTTTTTCCATTAATCACAAAAGTAGACATTATAAAGAACTTTTTCAATGACTCTACAACGATGGTTACAGCTTCATCATGACAAAAGAAACGGCAGCATTAAGGCTGTGTTCACATTTGACTTTTGACGAGTCACATATTTCAATACTACAATACAAATTTCGAGCTATAAATACAATCAAAAGTTCTTGGAAGGGAAAATGTAACTTACATTTATATTAGGGTTGTCAATCGATTAAAATATTTAATTGCGATTAATCGCAGTATTGTCATGAGTTAACTCGTGATTAATCACACATTTTTATCCGTACCAAATTAACCTTAAATTATTACTTTTTTAGATTTTAATACTCTATTCAACATGGGCATGGGCAATAATGATGCTTTATGCAAATGTATTTTGTTTCTTATTAGTCAAACCATGCTGGACATAAGTATGAAACCATGTTTCCAAGTTCGTAGAAGATAGAAAAACCACAGGTTTCCATTACTTCTTTCTTTGCAGCTATTTAGTAACACAAGCCTGTTTACATTTTCGCACAACAGGGCACTGGGCTATGCTTGAAATGGCCCACTACTTTCCTACATTTTGCCAAGGCGCTGTCGAACCGGATATTCTGGAGCGAAACTGTGATAGCTCGTTGGAGGGCATATGCTTGAACGGGAGCTGCCTGCCCGCTGCAATCATGTTGTGTGCAATATCGGTAGTCAGCGTGCTAATTTAGACTTCAATATTCCAATGTCTGGATACCTGCAGATAGTGCTCAGCGCAAACGTTAGCATAGTGCTACTCGTCTGTCTTCATAACGGTGAAAGCGTGCGACCGAAGTTTCCAGTGTGTGTCAAAATAATGAGCCGTGACCCCCAGTTAGCTATGGTTACTGAGGGAAGTCCAGTAATCTCCGTTGAACGCAACCGTGTTTGTACGTCTTTACGCCTCTTTGATTTTAGCTATCGATGAGGTGAGTCGATTGCTTGTGGAGTTGTCTGACTTTGGCGCGGGGGCGGAGAGCTCTCTGCATCAGTTGTATGCTTCGCCATTAAGTGATATTTTAAACTCGATGTGCTGCGGTGATAACTTAATTCACATCGACAATGAATTCAGATAACTTTTATCTTGTCGACAGAACCATCAGACATCTTTTTATACATGAATTTTTCTTTCTCCATTTCTGTTTGCTGCTGCATGTCCATTTGCCAGAAAATGCGCGCTGTCTTAATCGCACGTTAAAAAAAATATTGCCGTTAAAATGAATTTGCGTTAACGCGTTATTAACGCGGTAATTTTGACAGCCCTAATTTATACAAAACTATGTTCCAACCGGCGTTTCAGACGTCATCTTATTTTTTCGAGATTGATCCTACCGACCAATCACCTTCCTCGCATTCCTCTTTCTTCATTTTCAAAAATGTCTCCAAAGAACTGCAGAAAAAGGACTTAGGTTTTTTTTAAAACATTGTTCACTCCATAGGATTATGATGTAAAACAACTTCAAAAAGAAGTCAAATGTGAACATAGGCTTAGTCTTCTCTTTTTAGCTTGTTTTCTTAAAATGTAGTGTCACATTGAATCACTTCAAAGTCAATAAAAAATACAATCAACATATAGTTTTAGTCGGTTTATAGTCAATAATCTATAGATTATACTCGGGTGAACTGCTCCCATTTTAAGCATCTCCATGTTCCTGGGGTTTTCCGAAGCTGTCGCTATACTCGCTGTGAAATGTTTTTTGGACACTGCTCGTGTCACAGATTGTCTCCACAGGTCAGACCGCTGTGTCCCGTCGGTCCGTCTGGAGGGAAAACTTGAGTTTTTGTGTGCTTGTGTTGACAGCTGCATAAAGTGTGTTTGTGCCGGAGGAGCTCAGGAGGCTCTTAACAACACCACTTGACCTACATCAACACACAGTTTGTAAACTACAGAAATGTCGGCTGTTTTGAAGAGATGGTGTCTGATGATGCACGCAGGGTGATGATGTCTTGATGTTTTATTTGACCACTTTATATTTGTGACAGGCCTACTGAGCACCACAACTCTCCGAGATAAAACCAGATCTATACTAGTCTACTTGGAACTAGTTATGCTCACATGATTTTGCAGTTTTCCAGGTTGGACGTATCAATTTTTAAGACACTAGCTCTGTGTTTTAAAGTGAAATATATTTCAGTTAATCTCATTTACATCAAGCAAACATTTCTGACCCAATAGTCTTTGAAACTCTAATCCGTCTGGAACAAGAGCGCAGCTCCACCGTCGCAGCAGAAATCACTGAACTGTGTTTTTAAGGGCATCTGGCGGCCTGTGTTTTGGTACACGAGCAAGCACAATTTTCCAGCGCATCGTTCGGAGTGTTTGTGGATGTTTCTTGCATGGCTGGAGCCCGCGAGTAAAATTACCCAGCAGGCATGGCAGAGCAAACACGACGGAGAGGGTTGACGGCCGGGGAGGGCGAGAGCTTGACTCTACCGTGGGTGGCTGTCTCGCTTCTGTAAACATTACATAACCAAAATAAGTGAAGTAGGCAGGCTATGAAACAATTGTACACTGTGTGCCGACATTGTCAAGCGACAGAATACAACGGATTAGTTAGCAGTCATTTGACCCATTCCCAAGCAAAAGAAAGGGGGAAAAACTGGTCTCGCAGGCAGATGAGTTGCCCCTTTAGTCGGGTGTCTGACTCGGCCAAAAAAAGAACGACATGCGCATTGACGCTGAAGAGGTCGGACGTGTTTATCCAGAAAGAGCCGTGGGTCAGTCTGGCATGAGGAAGTCGAGTTATCTGCTCGGCGAGGAGATCTCTGCACAACTGCGCCCGTGAAATAGCTTTGATTTCAGCACCTGTCACTCCACCTCTCTTCTTCATGTGAAAGCCAAGGGTTTGAAAACAAATGTCAAACTGACTCTGAACTGAGCTGATGGGATTATTGTGAACGGAGTGCTCATGAATTCACCTGTTTATTTTCTTATTGCACAATCATTGCGGTCACAATAAATCCACAAAGAAAAAACGTTCTTAACTCAACACCTCATCTTTGATAGGGCCTCGCCATTCACATGGTTTTATTTCTTTATTTCAAAGTATAGATATGGCTTCTGTAGAATTGTCTCTGTTTATAAATCTAGAAAAGGAGAAAGTATTTCTGCATTGGAATAGCGACACTTCGTGTTTACATTTTGTTATTAAATGGATAGTTCGCCCAAAAATGAAAATTCTTTCACTTTCTTTGTTTGGTTGAACACGGAGAAAGATTTTTGAAAGAATGCGTGTAACGGAACCCCGTTCTGGGACCCCGTTGACTACCATAATAGGAACATTTTTCAAACTATCTTCTTTTGTGTTAAACACAACAAATTTTTCCTACTGTGGTAGTCAATGGGGTCCAAGAACTGTTTGGTTACAAGTATTCTTCCAAAAACAAAGAAATTACACAGAAACAGAACAGGTGACCTGTTCCTTTAAAATCAGCTTGTGTGGGAATCTCTTCACGTTGTTCTGATCTCAGGTTTTCGCTCGTGAGCTGTTCCTCCGTAAACGTTTGAATAAGAGAGACGTCATATGTGAGATGTGATTTGATTTTGGCTGGTAATCCTCTCTGCTAGACTGCGCAATGTACCATCAGCATATCTGTAATCTCAGCACAGCTGATCCCTCCGGTCACGGTACACTGATAGCACACACACACACACGGTCTAAAGCTTGGGTCCGGCCAGCCACTGACACACTCAGAGACTCTTGACCTGTCCAACAGTTTTGTCCCATGTAGGGGTAAATGATTTGTGAACATAACACACTTGAAAAGAATCTGTCATTTGTCAGAATGAGTGTGTGTGTGTACAGGTTTAACTATCGGATCGGTTAACGTCTGATCCACATGCTGCATAAATTGATTATGAAACAAGCAAAATAATGCTTATTTGTAAATCAAACTTTTTTTTGTAAATGTAGGGTGAGGGGAGAAAATAAACATTTTGTACTGTATTAAAGTCATTACAGAAAGTCCTGATGTTCTGATAAATATACGGTCTTGAGCGTGTTTTTCTGTATATTCCCTGAAGAAAGTTCCATATGTAGGAATTATTTATTCTTTTATTCATTGTTTACTTTGTCAACATTATCAGGTTTATTTCCATTTCAGGTAGGTTTTCCAGTGATCGAATTGTTTTTCTTTAAATTATCTGTTGCATTTCTTTACTAGTTTATAAATTAGCTTTTTTTATTTAGATATTATTCATTAATATTAATTGTTTCTCTATTTGTTGTACATATTTGGCACAAAGCAGGTTTTGAAGTTTGGATCCCACCCACCCAAATAAAATCTAGATTTAGTCAAAACAATGTTTATTTAAAAAATACAAATGTAAAAAACACCTTCAGGTACGTTATGTACACAAAAATGTTGTGTTGTGCATGGTTAGCTCAGATATAAACAAACCCGTTAAATCATTGGTTAAAATAAACCTTTCTATTGTTGTTTAAATATTATAAAACATTTTTATATTTTCATCCATAAGTATTTATCTTTCTTCTGTTCTAGGTTACATCAGTGGTGGTCATCGTCTCTGGAGGAGTGCTCAATGTTAACCGGGCACATGTAAGTGTTCCTCACGTCTCCAAACAGTCCTGATTCGTCTGCATAATTCAACTGCACCCCACGTCAATCTCCTAAAACAAAACATGAACACCCAACAGCCAAGTACAGACTAACAGAGACCCGTCTCTAGTGATTGCCGTTTCTCGTCTGATTGATACGGGGTTAGACGTAATAATCTCCTTTTGTGGTGCGCACCCACGGCTGTTGTCCCAGCATTACCACATAATCCATCCAGCGCTGCTCCACCAGTACATTCCTCACATATTCAAAGCTTCCCAACTACATCCCTGGAATTCAGATTATAGATGCTTTTAAATGAGTGTGAATGTAAATCTTGTTTGGATTGCGAGTTGACACGATGGCTGGTGGTTTGATGAAGGCACAGAACCTCAGACGGTCTCATGCTGAGAGCGGCTGAGATTAACGCCGGTGAATGGATGTAGGTCAGGATGTTCTCAGCTGAATTAACCCCTTCACTCCCTCTCCGGGGTCACTTCATGTCAAACATTAGCTCGCTCGACAGTGAACAGTGAACAGCACAGTTTACTCTATATTTCGCAGTATTTCAGAAGTCAACTAGCTTAATATAACCAGCCCATTGATGTTTAGTTATTAATTGCTTGACTGGATGTTTATTAACATTTCCCTGTCGTTCAATCGATCCTCTCACACGAAGCAGTATTCACTTTTGAGTGATTGCATCAGCGCTTATGCCACCTAATGGCACTCAATCTGGCTTTTGTGTGCCCACACGCGTTTGAGCCCCGGAGCTGAACCCAAACACACGCAAACAAACACGGGCTACACGCCAGAAACCAGCACGGCTGTTTGGACAGCGGCTTTAGAGGATGGAAACACATCACGCTGTAGTTTAACCTTTAAGCATGAGGCCGATGCTGAGGGGCCGTGCGATGGCAGGGGTCTGGATAACAGCCGTGTGTCTCATTAGAATTGATAAACGACACCTAATAAATAATGAAATTAATATATTTTAGATTTCGCTCTAAGGTTCCTAATATTCTTTCATGAAATGTAAGGTTTTATAAAGATGTGGGGAGTGAATCTCGATTAATTCTTGATTCGTTGTGTTCTCTACTCTGTATTTTTGACTTTATATAATCAATAAAAATCAGTGTGTCATCAGCACCCGAGCAAACGGGTCACTGCATCCACTGAACGCTCACTAATGCTGTACAGTCTGGAGGGCAGATGACATTAGAAAGGTTGTGATCTTTTCATCGCTCGACTATATGGGAACACTTCTTTTTACTCCATTTTTACATTTCACCTCATCATGATTGTGCTGGGTACAGTCGCGATTTCTTTAAGACTGCAAGGGAAGCTCAGCTACCCCTATAATTGTCAAAAAATGAATGGTCAAATTCGCTCAGTGGACGCTCAGCGTCTCTGGGATGAATGGAGGAGTGGGCTGGCCCGGACTCCGAGCGTCTGCGTGATGATTGGAGGGTCTGTCGAAAGACTGCATCTCGTTTTGATTGACAGCGATTTTGTTCCATAAAAAGTCGCTGACGCTAAAGCTATTCAATCTTTTTCAAGTGTAGTTGAAAGACAATCTGCTGCAACCTATTTCTTGGTATTTGCTTGCCGAAATTGCTTGCCAATTTTCATCATACATTTCACACAATTCTACACCACATTCCTTGTTTCAGTTTAATGTATACCCACATTTCCTCCATCGTGTTTATATATATTTTTTAGATAGTTTGTTCATTCATTCATTGTGAAATGAGCTTCCCCTCTTTGAATGACCAGCAGCCGCCACTGGCTGGGTGGTGGGCAAGGTTGCTATGATGTTCTGGGGTGTGTTGCTAGGGCAGATCGTTACTAAAACTTGGCTTCTTTGCATCCCTTTTTCAATGTCTTCTTCAAGTCTAGAGAATGATTTGATATGACTGAAAGCAGAATTGTGGTGAAGGCCGTTTGTAGTTCCACGGATTGACCTCTAGAATATCTGTGAAGAGCCCTACTCCAAAAGCAGTGTTGGGTGTAACTAGTCAATAAGTAATTATTTACTTTATTGACGTATTATTAAATGTATTTTTTGTGTATATTTGATCCACGAGGCCATCATAAAGTCTGTGTTTCCCCTGCTAACCTGAAACTCTGTGAGTAGTGATATGTGATGCTTTTCATACCTTTACTCTCTCTCTCTCTCTCTCTCTCCGCAAAGCAGGGGCTTTTTCAGACGTTTGAAACAAAGTAACTTATGTTATATAACTTTAATAAATTTACATATTCACTGTGACCCCAACGACACATTTTTTTGTCCCACATTTATTAAACTGAATGTTTAACGTCAATAAAGCAGAATCATTTCTCCTGAATATTTTAAACTCTTCAGTTGTAAGTGTCTGTTTGCTGTAGGTCTTTGTTTCTCTATTTTTCTCGGCGTGCATAAAGTGCATAAAGTGCAGTATTTATTGTTTTATATACCGTAACTGTACTGATGGTTTACATAAATGAAGTCCGAATAGAAATTCTAAAAATAATTATATTATTAAAATAAATTCTTAAATTCATGGACGGGCAAAATAATCTAAATTCTTTACTTGATTTCCAGTACAGTAAAGGAGAGGTTGAATCTTCACAAAGGTAGACCAAACTAAATATTATATGAGCTGTTTATTGGATATGACCTGTGATTTTCGCAACCCTTTAAAACATGTTAATGGTACGCCTGAAAAAATCGATATTCTAATAAATTATTAAAAGAAAAGTTCACCTAAAATCTTTACATTTATTCACCCTCACGTCTCTTTTTTTCAGATATATACAGTTTCACTCAAATACTTGAGTTTCATGTTCAAGTTTTAAACAATACGTCTTTTATTCTATGTGAATGATGTTTTAATGATACCTTTTATGTAAGTCATACAGGTTTTGAAGGACACGAGATGTAAATAAATGATGACAGAATGTCTATCACTTTAAATCTGCACATCTTTTCAACATCCTTATATATTACACATGCATGTATTGTCCCACCACAGGTGTTCACACGACATTCTAACGATACCGCTCCATAATTTTTTTGTTCATATTATTGTGGGATTTTTTTGGGGGGTTAAACACGCTCCGTTGTGTTCAGACCGCAGCTGTCAAAGTGAATAGATGCCACCGTGACTGACGGGGGGGGGGGGGGTGAGAGATTATGAGAGAGACCCCCATACATTCAAACCCATCCCTGTATTTTATTTAGTAAAGAACCATCAGCTTATAATGAACTTTGCTTTTGCAATCAAAAATTCTTAAAGGGTTCATCCGGTGTGAACATGTCATGTGATTGGCTTATGAAAACCGACATGAACAATGAGACCAATTCTGCTTTCTTGGTATCTGCTGTACACTGTTATGGGATGCTAATGTCATCGCAGCAGGTTTTACACTCATTACAGAGGTCAGAGCCTTTAGTTCTCGGCTTGTAGTTCAGGATAAACTTTTACACTTTTGATCAGTGTGATTTGTAGTCACACATGTGCCGCAAACTCACTGCTAGCACAGCGCAGATGTTAGAATCAAAGAAAACTGCCAAGCTGCCACTAGCATCACACTATTATTAGTGTTTGTTTAACCTATTTACCTCCATTATAGATGCTCACCCATCCACCCTCCCTCACGGCCTCTATAAGTAGCAGAGCGCCCTAATCGTTACCCTGATTACTTCACAAGTCATCAAGCGCGCCATGAGACTAAAGACATGTGTAGCGTACTGAGAGACTAGAGAGATATATATTGTGTTTCTGTTGGAATGGCATGTCTGTGTTTTTAGTAGTTTGCTTTTCTATAGGTTTAGAGCAAATATAGTTTGAAATGATTAGTGTTAGTCTGATATTTCATAAATATCAGACTAACAGACATACATATATGTTGTTGAACTTTACACATTTAAGCAGAAATGGTAAGGATTCTCAACTATTTCTAGTTACAATTAAATTAAACACATTTATTGACCATTTGAATCATTGTGTTGTTAACATTAAAGCACAAAGACTACTAAAGAAAAGGAAAACAGACCAAGTACTGAGATTTAAGCAAGTTTATATTCATCTTGTCACTAAAAATGTTGTTGATAATATAATTTGTCAGGAAAAAAATCAGGAGATTTATAGCATCATGATGGCTGAACTCAAGCACTGATCACTGTCATTATATCTAAGCATTCTTAAAATTGAATTAGAGTTAAATAAAGCACTTTATCTACAGATTTGAAAGCTCAAATGATCCCCTGTTTGGTCATTTTTTATGTTTTATAAATTTTATAAATTTTTATATTAGGTGTCTCTACACATCTTGATTCAAATTGAAGATGTGCCCATCTATCAAAAGATCGTGTTTATATTAAAATTAAACTGATGAAAATCTTAATTTGTCATTATAATTAATTGACCAGTCTGCTGCGTGTTAACTCGACAAGAACAAAACAGATTAAAAAGCAGAATTAAAATAAGTGTAATATAATCTTTAATGATGCAATAAACAAGAGTTTAAATACATGCTAGTGAAAATGAAGGTAAAATAAAGATTTTTGTCTCCTACCTTCTGGTGTGTGTGTGTTTGGTTGGTATGAGGTTAAATCTCGGGGTGTTTTCAAGTGTTCTGTATAGGATTTTGGATTTTAAGTGTAAGGAACACGTTCCCTCACACCTCTCTCTCCTCTGGGACGACCCAGAAACAGAGCACATAGAGTATATCTTCAGTCTAATATTTTTATTTGTGTGAAGGATTATTTAATTAGCTGCTGCTATACGTGATCCCGGACAACAAAACCAGTCTATGGGTCAATTTTTCGAAATTGAGATTTTTACATAATCTGAAATATGAATATAAGATTTCTATTGATGTGTAATGATGTAGAATAGGACAATATCGGGCTGAGATACAACCGTTTAAAACTCAGCAATCTGAGAGTGCAAAAAAATCTAAATATTGAGAAAATTGTCTTTGAAGTTGTTAATCAGAGGCACTGTAGCAGGCCATCCACTCACAATAATAAAGTTTTGATATATTTAAGTAAGGAAATTTACAAAATGTCTCCATTGAACATGATATTTACTTCATATCCTAATGATTTTTGACATATAATAAAAATCTATAATTCTGATCCATACAATGTATTTTTTTCTTTTACTAAAAATGTTTCCGTGCTACTTAAGACTGGTTTTGTGATCCAGAGTCACAAATGTGTTTTTATGTGTGTGTAGAAGACATGGGTGTTGTTGAAATTAAAATAAGATTTTAGGACATGTACGAGAAAAAAAAATTGTCACAAGTTTGATCATTTTGGTCTTGTAGTGTCAGATTAATGGTAAATGAAACCGTTTGATGCATAGTTTATCAAACGTTTGATTGTCTATTTTTGTTGTTTATCTAATTTGGTTTGCAAAGTATTAATTTTGGTCAAGAGAGCTATTTTAATTGCACTTTGTATTTTAATTGACGCAATATTTTAAAAAGTGTTAATGGATAAAATAAAAATAAAATAATTAGATGACAATATTTAAGATCAGTGTATAGGGCAGTGACATCATCTGTCTGTGCTGTAGGTCAAATTAAGAGAAGAAAAAAAACGGTGAAAAAGTTGGTTCAGAGGTCACATGGTTTTCTGAAGGAGCATTAAGGACCCTTGACTCTATCATTGGGCACCCCGCGGTTAACCGAGCGTAGAATGTGTTGAAGTTAAAACAACAGAAACCTAATGCATGTTCACTGGAGAACGATGTTTAAATGTTTCTCCATGTCTTGAGTCTCTCTGATGACACAAAATGGCGTCTGCAGTAATGATGGGAAACAGGGTAGTAAATGGCGTCCATATATACATTGATCTGAGTTGTTTGTGTACGTCGCAGCGTAATGATGGAAGCCTCTGAAAATACTGAGTTCACAGACATATTTTTTTAAATGCATTTTTCACTTAAAAAAGTATTTTTGAAATGTATTTTATTTTATTTACTTTTTTCTATTCTTGAACAATGGAAAGCATTTTCCCTTTTCATAAGAGAAAACATGTAGCTAGAATGAGTATGACATCATGTTTCAGATTTGATCAGACCGCAGGACAATTTTAAGACCATGAACATAAAACGTCCCATGTTTTTTCTCACCAGTGATTTAAGTTTATTATAATATTTATCGGATACTTAGTTTTTCTGATATTGCCACAGTAAAACTGCTCAGATCTCTCGTCATTGAAATCATATCAGTGAAATAAACATGATTCAGATGTTTGTGATGAGCTGCAGTCTGTTCACAGATCAATCTGATGTGGATATGTTATAGCAGACATGTTTAGACAGTTCTTGTCTGCTTTCTGAATATCATCTCTGCATCTGATCACTGGCCTTCAATGGCTGCTGGGAATTTTACAGATCTGACCTTGTAAGCATCATTCACCTTTGTAGCCCTCATCAAACATCATGACTTGTTTATTGCCCGGCAACAAGAACGGGATCCACCAACCTTTGCCAATTGTCTAGCAAGTTTCTCATGCATCTATTTCTTTGTATGCTGTTCTGGACTTCTGTGTATAGTCTGTGTCAAGAAAACAACATTTTATTAAGAAAATGCTGTTAAATAAAATCCTTTAATCTGATCTCTTACAATTATGTTGCAGTAAACATCTGAATGTTTTTGTGTCTAACGCTGTCTGAAGCATCAGCAGGTGTTTAAAAGTCTTCTCTGCTGCACAGAGGAAAGCAGTTTGTTATCAAGTGACCTGAAAAATAAGCATTCAGGCTTTATATTGTTGTGCTCTCATTAGTTCCTGTGGAGTGGATGTGAGTCTTGCATTTCCAAAGAGCCCCAGAAAGACGTCTTTAGCAAAGGCATTAAGGCATGCTTAACAAAAGAAGGAAGCAGGGTCACACCACTGACCACATCACAACTTTTGTTGCGGATGAGAAGTAATATGTTGTTGAGGTAGAATATTTTATAAAAGAGAGACACTTTGTGCAAAGGTTTCAGTCAGAATTCTATCTTTCTTCAGTCTAATAATCTGCTCAAATGTTGTAGAAGTTAAGATGAGTCTTGTGTTAATAGTTACAACATTCCTAAATTGTGCAATATAACATTACAAACCTGTTGTGACGTGTTCCTGCGCACATGGGCACATAACTGAGCACAAACGTGAAACTTTTACACAAAAAGTTGACACTCATTTTCAGGTCTCGAAATATAAAAATGTATATTGGATTTATGGATTTATTTATTTTTTGACAACAAGGTTATAGTATCGATTTGCCAGGTATAATATAATTTTTTTTTGGTATATTTTATTCGAATTCGTTTTTAATTTAATTATGGGTTTAAAGTCAAATGACCTGTTGTATTCGATACAAACCCAGATTTCGTTGAAAGAATCTTTGTGTGTTGCTTTAAATGCAACATGTATGCTTAGTATGCTTTATTTGGCAAGATAATAAATGAATCATGAACAGAGAACCTATGAAATATTTAACCATGCTTTTTTTGCTTTTTAACCTTCATAGTCTTCTGTATAACTTGAATTTAAATTCCCGTATTCGTATTATTCATATATTTTAAAGCTCGTCGTTTAAAGATTTTTGCACCGCTTTAAAAAGTGGGTTTATATTGTACACTTCTGATAAATGAACAAGAATGACATGTATCGAATGCCAAAATAAATTAAATCTTGTTAAACTTCATAATTATTTCGATAATTGAATAGGTCGAAATACAGACCGAAGATTTATTTTTACATATAAATGCAATGTTTTGATGAATGAGTCTAAATTTGAATACTATTAATCCACGTATTTTTTTTAGGAAGCAGGCCCCTCACTTTTACAACTTTGGTCATTCAGTCCCCTCCCTCTGTCCTAACCCATTAATAAGCTATTCGGTCCTGGTTCTTTCAAGGTGACTTTTGTTCTTACGTCTGCTGGGTTCTTGGGGTTTTTGCTTCTATCAGGGGAACGTGCACGTGAAGTTTCAACATTATCTGGACAGTAAGTGTATAGCCTACATTATTATTTCTATAGGTCAGAGTGCTGTGCATTGAATTAACTGAATGTTGGTGTGTTCTGTAAGAGGGTATCTCAGTTATCCAGTTTTGTCTTACTGCCCCAATTTATCTCATTATGTTTAAATGTGAATATGAATAATTTCAAAATATTGATTATATTCGTAGGGCTATAAATATATATAGAATTTAGTGCAGCGCGCAGGACTTTTTCGTCCATAAGTCTGGTGCTTTCGTTAAAAAACGGGATTTTGAACGTCTTGTTTATTTATTGCATAATTATTTTAACCTTGTGCAAATATTTAATTCGTCTAGAAAGTCCCAAATAAAGATTTTGTGTGAATGTGTTTACAAAGAAAGTTTTGATTTTTCATACAGAAATATGTCAGTACTTTATTTCATTGTTCTGAACCAAAGTTCAGGCAGGATATACAAGAAAAAACAACAAAGAACAATTTACTATGCCAACTAATAATCCAAAACTCTAAAACACGTTGTTTGAGGATGGGGGATGTTTTAAAGTTAAATATGTTATATTAACTTTTACGATCACTGAAAACCAATCCAATATTCAGAGTTGAATTAAAAAGCATAACAATGATGCAAACTGTCTTTGGTGAGGAAATCTTTCCACAGGTAAATGCTTTGATAAAATACTGTCATCTGTGTAAAATATATGGGTACTTACCCGAAGTGTCCAAAATCCTGTTATCACAGAACATCATTTAGGTGACATATTTACACAAAAACTAACACAAAGATTGATTTAAAACCAGTGCTTTAAAATGTTTTGCTATAGTGTTTTTTTAAATGACGTTTCTGAAAGCAAATGCCCACACTCATAGGACATTGCATATCGGTATATATTTTACCGTATTTCTACAATTATATCATTACAAATAATATTTAGTCATTGTCAGAACGCACACCTGAGTCAGTCCGGACCCTCTCCCTGTCAAACCCTGATTTCATATATTAAGGCGCACTTTACAATTTGGGGAAAATATATATTAAATAAAACAGAGCAATTAGTTAGGCTATATACTAAACGAAAATATGTGCCATCTATCTAATAACAACAGTATCCCACAGCGTTAAGGGATAAAACATATTCAACTTTTTTAATAAATACAAAACCATCAATACCAAATAAATTGTGAACTATAAATAATACTTTTACAAAAGAAAACCAAACACACACAGTTATTGCCTTTGGCATAACATCGTACTAACGTTAAAAAATTATTTCAGATCTTATAGACAAAAAAAATCCAGACAGACAAATAGTCCTCACAAAAGGGAGAGGTTGCGTAGCGAGGTTTATAATGTTGGTTTGTATATTTCCTTTAGAGATTACGCGCAACGCTCAGCTGAGGAAAGAATTGGGTGCAACCCGTTTATGTTGAGACAAAAGTCCACTCGAAAGCGGCGATGTGAAAGACGGTAAACTAGTTCTTAGGGAATCTGACAGCAAATGGGAAGGAGAGCTGGAGATCCCGTATCCCGTTGAGCTCGGCAACGACTGCGGCTGCTGCGCTCCCGGTACGAAATATCCATTGTGCCCTGATAATAATCCAGCAGCGGCGGATGGCGGGGACACGCCGTATCCGTTTGACAGGTTGATACTGCCGGCAGAAGATCCCAGAATAGGGCGAGGCATATCCCCGTTACCGAGCGGCTCAACGCCGTGAAGTAAAGATCCGTACGCGTGTCCTTGGTTAAGGAAACCGTGCGTGGATCCGTTATAGTGCGTATGATGCAAGGGTAAAAACGGAGATAGCTGCCAGTATAACGGGTTACTCGGGCGTTCTCCCAGGCCGAGTCCGAGGGGCGCAAAACGGAGACCCCTCTTCATCACCAACTTGCCTCTCGAGGTCGCCGAGCGCCGCCGCAGCTTGCCCGTCGTTCCCCCGATGAAAACATCATCACTTGAGGGGTCCAGCATCCAGTAGTTTCCTTTCCCCGGGTCATCGTAGTGTCGTGGCACTTTGACGAAACACTTATTGAGGCTCAGATTGTGCCGAATGGAGTTCTGCCAGCCCTGCTTGTGTTCTCGGTAATACGGGAAATTTTTCATGATGAACTCATAGATGCCGTTTAACGTGAGTCTCTTCTCCGGACTTTGTCTGATGGCCATCATGATGAGCGCATTGTAGCTGAACGGCGGCTTGTCAAATTTCCCGTTTTTTCCCTTTTTAGAGGGCTGCTCCGGGTTGTCCGCATCTATATGATCCTTTTCCAGAAGTACCGAATCCGTATCAGATGTTTCCGGTGGCTTGTCTAAATCCTGTACCGGGGCCGGGCTGCTGCGCCTCTCCGCGTCCGCGCTATCGAACTTGGATGGGAGCAGCAGACTCTTGATGCTGAACGATGTCGACTTCTGCACCATGGTCGGCTCGCTGTGATCTCCCATGCCGGGCAATACCAAACAAAAATGACCCGTTTTCTTACTTTAAACCCGATGAGGTCAGTAGCGCAACGATGGAGACGTTGCATGCATGGTAGGACGGAGAACGCGACGGGCAGAGGTGGACTTGAGAAATCAGGGATTAAGCGGGACTCAGTCTCACCAACTACCTCATCGCAGGGAGGGGAGGAGGAGCTTTTCATTTGCTGGAAACTGTACAGTCTCAAACGAGCGCACTATTTTGCGGGTTAAATGCCCTAAAGCGCCATTCGCTCTATAATAACGCGCGGAGTCTCGTATTGTACCTACTGGAGCGTCTCATATGCGTCACAGATCGCGTACACTAGGTAAGGACGAAGAGATGTACACAAACAATCTGAGAAACATTCAATCATTAATGAATATTAAAATATTTGTGGTTCAGACCCGATACCACTTATGGGCGATCATATGAATTATTTAAATTATTTAGGTTATTTTTGCAAAAGGCCACAAAGCGTAAAATTACACTGTTTAAACCAACAAAGTGATGTTTTTATATTTTTGCTTCTGTCTCTGATTATTTATTCAGAAACTGTGCACTGCCTGAGCTAAGGGCGCCTCTAGTGTCAGCAGGGGTCATTCATAACTGATCTCTGCTCAGAACTCTGTTGTAATTTGATAATGTGTTATTTATCATTATTTAGTGTGACCTTCCTAATTTTTATAGCCTATCAGTGATAAATCAGAGCTTTGAACGACACTCATATTCTTATCGTATAGCCCATTATTTTGATGGAGTCAGTTTTGATACGCATAATGTTGAAATAAGTTAAATATTGTCTTTTTCTGAAATTTACAAAACAGTTTCAGAGTTCTGCAACGCAAATGCATTTATTTGTGACATTTGATGTATTTATTTTAGATCAAAGAAGAAACCTCTCGAGGATTTGTAAATTTGATCAATATTAGGCCAATTATAAACACCTTGTTCTTATTGTTTTTAAATGATTTTGAATCGTATTTTTGCATTGTTTTTAAACTGCACTTTTTCAATGGTTGGGTCAAAAATATTTTCATTTTGATTCCGCTGTCATATACATTTGCTTTTTGCAGTAAAGAGATTTCTTTACGTACGATTTTACAGCCATTTTTATGTTCAGATTAAATATGACCCTAAACTCTCAGACTCTAAAGGGTTGGGCCGTTTTGTTTTTTAATTCAATATAATTGAATTATGTTATTATTTTGTTTACAATGGTGCTTAATTGTTTTGAATTAAATGAGCGATGATTTGTACTCAACGTGTATGCGTCTGTTTCATAAAAAACATTTGATTTCATAACGCATAGGTTAAAACAGTGATAAACATAAATGAAAACTAAAGTGCAATAAAATATACAATTGATATCTTTTTGTACAGAATTAACAAACACATAATTCGCAACTGTTATGGAAAAATTGACCACAAATATACATTTGATTTAGTTTTAATATTAAATCGTGTGCTCGGTCAAATGCGATATCAATAATATTAAAAGTAACACCGTTTTTAACGAATCTTTATTTAGTTATATTTATAGAGACATCTCAAAACATATTTCATTTAGTCAGTATTAGAGACAAATTATCATTAAGCGTATTGACGAAATCAGATTTTCTTTTAAAATGGTCTAACTTTTTGCTCTGTTTTAAGTCAGGGGGAAAGTATGAACCGTCGTCAATAACTTCAGAATAACACATTTTACCGATTGTGCATAAAATCTAAACGAACTTTATGTTTTTATTGATTTGATTTTATAACTTGTGCAGTATTTCATGTGTTGTTTGCTTGATTCAGTGATGCGTGATACAAATAAACTGATGAAGAATGTTGTTATTGATCTAAAGATTAAGGCATGATTAACTTTAATTTGTCACAGAAACATTTTGCATTTTTGTAACATGCTCTTTTGATGCAATGAGATCAATTCTATCCTTTTTAATAACCAACTACAAGTTATATGTAACAATTTGTAAATGTACATTCAAGTGCTATTTGCCAAATCATTTGATGTGAAACCAGCCACCCATCAAACACACACACACAAGCACATGAGAAGCACACACACTGGGTTCAATAAAAGTTCACACAATATTACAGTGAGGCTATAGAAGATCTTCAGGGTATAAACCTTCTCTGTAGACCTGTCCTGGATTTTAGAGGATCTTTTTTTGCTACCAGTATTCTGAGGAGCATTTTCATTTATTTCATTTATTCATTAACATCATTTATTGTTATCTTTTATATGTGTTTCCCTTTTCTGATATCTTGCTCATTTGTCATCTTCTTGTTTGTTTTTTCTTCAGGGATTGTTCACGGTTGAGAACCCATTAAAGGAGCTTCTGCTGTAACCGTGTTTCACTGTGTGCTGGCTGGAGTCTCCATCACTTCTAACATCTCTTTGATTTCATAAGTAATTCTTTCTGTGAGTGAGTCATAGCCTAGAAATTAAAGAACAGTATAGATACTTCAATGTCATTGGCCACATTGCACGTTTTTGATTAGTTTAGGGGTCAAGACTTTGCTCTTGATAAATGTGTCTGCCAAAATGCTTCAATGTGAATGAAGTGTGCTCACTTCAAGGTAAGCATAGTTTATTTGAAATAATTAAGCTAAAATAAATGGAAGATGGGGAATGTCTTCATTTAGCAGTGTGTGTGCTTATGCGTTCATGTGTGTGTTTATACCAGAACTGTTATCACTCTGATCTGGGGGATTAAAGGTCTCTCTGTTGGGCATTACTGGCTCAGAACAAATCAACAAATGGCGTGTGTGTGTGTGTGTGTGTGTGTGTGCTCCTCAATCGCTTACACGTAAATGTGCAGTTGTGATATCTGAAAATCCAATGACAAAGACATTACGTTAAAGTGTCTATATATTGCTGTTTAATGCAGAAACAGAGAAAATGTGCTTCAGCGAAGAACCTTTTTATCAAGAACCAATCTTTGCTGTATATGATTCTTAAAGGGATAGTTCACCCCAATAAGATAATTCTGCCATGAATTACTCACCCTCATTTTTCCAGACCTGCACATTTGAGATTTGGGGCACCATCGACTACTAGAGGATAAATAATTATTGAATAATTTGTTTTGTTCTGTTTAACACAAAATAAAATATTTTGAATATTTTTGAAATTAGGAAAACAAACAGTTCTGGGGCACCTTTGACTACTATTTTAATGCTAAAATATTCTTAAGTGGCCAACATTCTTCCAAATATCTTTCCTTGTATACAACAGAACGACAGAATTTTCATTTTAGGGTAAACTATCCCTTTACGTTACTACAGGTTCAAGAATTAAAAAGTTATGGATTTAATATTAAAATATAAAATCAAAACAGAAACAGAAACACACTATGGGATGAGAAAACATGCAAGTAAAGCTGAAGGGAATTTCCTTTGAGGTCTTTGGTTTTCATAGTTTTTGACAAATACAAAGTTTCTATATATAAGTATCTCTATATATATATATATATAAATGCTTCTTTTGCAATGGTTGCTAACAAAAGCCCTGATCTTTGATTTTCGTGATTTTACGGAATGATTAGTGTAATCTCTTTCTAGCATGTTAAAACATGTTAGAAACATCATGTGGCGGGTATAAATCTATGTCAGATCCAAATGTGGTTTATTGAAAGGATTTGTCTGTCACATTTGATCTTGTTAACCTTGTTTGCAAAGAAAAATACATATTTAATAAAATGTAAATGTGAACCTGTAATCTCTGACTGTTTAGTCCAATCATAAATATACTAAATTACAGGACAACACTGTGGCTGGTAAGACAAAGATGGAAATGTTTAAATCTCATCAGGATGTGAGAGAAGAGATTGTGTGACGTATGCGTCGGCAAATTTTTGAGACTGATTATGGTTTTGCTGTAATCCTGTCCGTTTTTAATCATTCAACAAAGATGTAATTATTTAGGGTTTGGTCTTTATGACTCGATATGCAAGTACTCACACCTTTATTTTTATCGATGTTTAATCGTAATTTTATGAATCAAGCTCACTCTTGTAAAATCTCGCGAGAATAAATTTTCGAGTAGACTAGTTGTCCACAAGATGGCGCTCAATCTCCGGCGCATCTAATAAGTATCGTATCGTATCATATAAATCTAAGGATGAGTTTCATTATTTTAGACATGTGTACATTAACGGTATTGTTAATTTTGTATATTTAATTGTCTATGAAATCTATTAACATTAGCATTTGCTTAAAAATATAAACTAGCCACACCCATCGCTACAGAAACACTAGTCATCGATTGGCCCATTTTGAGGAGTGTTGAGAAAAGCAACGGATGACACATGACCGCAGCGCTCCGCGATTAGTTCAGTTTCATTTCTCACAACAGATCCGACATTTAGGTTTATTTATGTCTGTCGGTGGTTTAAATGTCTGCTGGACTTCTCCCTTGTTCCTCACTCTTGTTGTATTGTTTGCAATGTCTTCAGACGTCGGTGAAAAATACGTTTCTGTAGATTTTGAGATATTCGGCAATGTTCAGGGTGGGTATTAAACGAGGTTTTGAACCGCTTTGCAGACATTTTACGCCCCACCTCCAGAAATAGCGGCACGCTCACGATTCTTCTTTCTTATTTTAAACTTTATTTGCACCGATTTTAGTAAGTTAACGCATAAGTCGTAATCAAAAATGCAAATAGGCATGTGCAGTTATTATACGCCAGTGAAATTTGCACATGCAAAGTTGCATCTAATTTAACAATGGCAATTTCTTTCTTTCTTTTGTTTCAGGTGTTTGTTTCAGAATGGTAAGAAACATCTGGATAATGCACATTAAATATAGTGGATTAGTTTCTTTACTTTAGAGGACAGAACAAAAATTATTATGGTAAATGAACTCATCAGCCTGGTATTCTTTGAGGCACCTTGGACTGGTGAAACATGAATTGACCATCATGAGTATTACCATCTGACATCATCACTGTGTGGTCACACAAATACTGCATTTTATTTAATTTACTTACATTTGAAATAATACTACGTTAGAGCTGTGGAAAAGTTCCTATTTAAAAACATGCAGTACCTAAAATTAAAGAAGAAATCACCTTCAAATAAATATTATCTTACTTGCTTTGCTTGTTGATATTTAGTATTTTATTTAAGTTTCTCTATCTGTTTTCCCTGCAGTATACAGAGGCTGAAGGCAAGATGTTAGGAGTGAATGGCTGGGTGAAGAACACTAGAGAGGGCACTGTGGTTGGACAGGTTCAGGGACCCCCTGAAAAGGTTAAAGAAATGTACGTCTGCATCCTTCTTTCATAGAGTGCTTGTTTGTTAATAAAACATCTGAAGTAATGCACCACGAAATTGAAGTTTGTGAAAAGCCTTTGATTGCCAAACCTTCTAATCAATAACACTAACTTGCTCAGTGCTTTTGTATCCAGCAGGTGGCGCCAGTGCTTGAGTCCTTATCCCATGGAACAGTCTAGAATGGGCTGGTTTGAGGGGTGGTCTCACATTCCTCACCAAAACCAAAGCCCACTTTCACCCGCGCTGTGATAAATCTACACTCGTGAATAGAATGTGCTCAAGCAAT
Organism: Triplophysa tibetana; assembly: GCA_008369825.1. Lineage (NCBI taxonomy): Eukaryota > Metazoa > Chordata > Actinopteri > Cypriniformes > Nemacheilidae > Triplophysa > Triplophysa tibetana. The sequence continues at coordinate 994,917 of CM017911.1, read as the reverse complement.
GCTGATTAACTGCTCAAAAGCTTTTTGTGTGTTAACTCTTTTGTTGTGTTGCCTGGGTCTGAGCTGTTGTGCACTTTAGCTCATGGCCTCGGTTTCGTGTGCGGAGAGAATGCGTTGTGTGTGGCTGTTTGTGGGCGTTCACAAGTCTGCTGGGCAGGTCAAACGGTGATGATGTCATGATGTCAATCAGGGTGGGGTGCTATACAGGGCCAATGCGTTCATGACATCACAGTCTCAAATATGAGCCAGACGCCCATTTGAGGGAGTGTGTCCAGCCGGCTGTCGCCTCTTCAAGAGCTCTTACACATTACTAGAGTAAATGGATGAACTAAAATATAATATTACTCACGTTTTGAGACATTTTTACATTAATGCATTTAAACCTGATGCTAAATAATGAGAATTTTTGGAGACGATAACTTGTGGCCCCTCCCAAAAACAAAAAATCCAATCTATTGAGGTCATTGGATGACAATGTAGCAAAATGAAATGTTTGAAATGTCATATAGTATGAAACACTATTAAGCCAGTATTCTGTTCTCAACATTTATTTCTTGAGCTTTTTTACACAAAATTAAAAAGCAAAAATTTCTTTTCGTAAAGACGTTCACATACAAAGGTCATGTGATGATAATAATGAACTGTGGCATTATACAGTTTCTAAACATAGTATAGAATAATCAATTTGTAATATCACATTTAAATCTATTTTAAATCTTGACTAGTGACTATTGACTGTCATTTATTTAAAAGGTGATATTTTTTGGTTAGTTAAAATAATGAACGCATTGAATTTTGAAACAAGTGTTTGAAAGCAGCACATTTACTTCCTCCCTCTGTGACAACTAGCCCCGCCGTGCAGTTTGATCATGTGAAGTTTAACATGTGTGCACTGGAGAGCTGGTGGCAGATGCCCTTTTAGACATTTTTAGCTTATATTCTCCAGTGAGACTCGTGTCCTATTTACTTACAACCTAGAAACTATCCTTGTGCTTAAAGAAGTGTGTGTAGTCATGTAGTGTATATGATGGATACACAGAGCTGCACTATTGTGTGTTGTTGAACATCTCTGGTGAAGAACTCCTCTCACACATTCCAGCTGGTGAGCACAAGATGAGAATGAGCACAAATGTGTTTGCTCATTAAATATTGAAACAGACATCAAGCTCCGCCCTCCTCAGAGTCTTTCCTCGTTTCTTCTTTCCCATCTTTCATACTGCTCCTTTCTCTTGAATCATCTGTTAGTTTTATTATCTTTTCTGTTTGCTTTCCGTCTGTCATTTTCTCTCTTTTCGATCGGCTTGTCAGTATATTTGTGTGTGTTTGTGATGTTGCAGAGACTGTAGTTCCCAAAGGAAGGTCCCCAGACATCCTCTGCCCCTCCTCCTCACTGCTCCACCCATCCTTGACTTACGGGTGGATGTCCTTGAGGATTCGACATGTTTCCAGAGAGCATCAGCACCTCCACTGAGCTTCAACATCAGATCCACTTTATGTTTACGTTTGTAACAATAAATGTAAAAAACTCGACCATTTACAGATAGAGCTTGTGAAGGTCTGACAGACCTGTGAGTATCAAATTAACATCATGTTCCTGGTGCTGATCCGGGGCGGTCGAGAGTGTCTAGTGGTTTGTGTTGGAAATTCCTTCCCATCACAGTTTGCGAATGTTATCTGACTTCCTCACCAGCAGTTAAAGGGAGAAACTCCTTTCCTTTATAACACAATGAAAACTATAAGGACTCAGGAGTGTTTATATCAAACGACAGCAGAGAGAGAGAGAAAGTGTGTGTGTGGTTTCATGACAATAGCAGAAGGTTGCTGACCTGTGTTCATAAGCATTCTGGATCACTTCTGCTTTACTTTTTTACAATGATATGAATAAAAAATGGACATTGTTTGATTTTAATTGTGGACATAATGGAAAAGAAGAGAGATGTTTCTCTTTCACAGTTCAGACTTGATAGAGTTCTCAGTTGTGTTTCATTTAGGTATCAATTTGTGTCTCTTAAAATTGCGCATGAGAAATTAAAACAGAAATAAATCAGAGTGTAATTGTTGAAAAAGATGATGGAGGTTTAAATGAACGTAGATTATAGAGGTCATATGTTTGAGTTGATCTTGAGATCTTCAATAATATTCACTTTTGATTGCAGATTCGTCAACTCTCAGAAATATCTGAGACGCAAATAAGACTTTAGCAAAAGTTTCCATTTGCTCTCCATTTAATCTCATTGGTGCCTCCGAGAAATTTTTGAGATATTAGATCTGCGATTTTTCCTTCTTGTAGGAGGTCAAGACCTCTAAAACGGAACCGGCATTGTGTTTCCTGTATTCATAAAAGTGTTTTCCTGTGGCAGTGATGGATTTCCGTAAACCGCACCCATGAAATGAGTTTAAATTACGGATGCAGCGCTCATGTTATAAATCCAAAACAAACCTCTTGATTTCCAGCATTGAGCGTCTGACAACCCCAGATCACCGGAAGTCGTCTGTGATGTGTCATTCCAACAGTTTGACACACAATCTGAAGCGGTTGTTTTATCACAGGGCTGTTGAGATTGTGCCTGTTGTCTTTGTCAAACTCCGCCTCTTCCTGGCAGGTCCATTATGGAGTAAATATTGGGCAGTCATGCAGATGGTCTGTCTCCACTCTCTTATCCAATATGAGATCAGTGCTGCGGCCCACAGGGACGAATAATGCATTTAGAGTTCTCACAGGAATACTGCATGAGAGATGCTGTCTGTCCGAGTTCACTCAGAGAGAGAGAGAGAGAGAGAGGAAGAAAATGGAGGACTGTTTATCATCCACCACTTAGATGTTGTTTTTGCTAGTCTTTGGGCGCTATCCTACACCCGGCGCACTGTTGAGCACGGCGCAGCAGCGCAAGTGTTTTGCTAGTTTCTGCCCGATGCATTTCTCATTTTCCCGTCCTTTGTATTGTGTATAAATTCTGATCATATTCAGTATGCTATGGGACTTTCATTCACCCTGGTTATGAAAGAATGTTTTTAAACATTAACTTGATGTTTTGAAGAAGTATTCATAGGAATGTTTGTAAACATTAACTTAGTGTGTTAGTAAATCAAAAATCACATTACTAGTGGGTCAGAAATCGCATTAACTTAGAGTCACGATAAGATTGTTTGCATGAGAGAATCAATCACTACATATTCTAATCAAAATCCAGGGATGGTTTGAAGGCCAGACCCAAATAAATTGTATCACTGTTCATTTTTAATTAAAAAAATGAGTTAAGGTTGAAATTCCACCATTAGACCAGAAACCTTGTTGCCTAAAAATAATGGTGGCGGACAAGGATAGTTGGATAATAAAAATAAGAGATAACGGGAAGTTACCTGATTGGTTTCGAAAGGAAACACCTTTGGGAAGTTTTACTATAACTAGAGGCTGGAAAACACCAAGTTTTCAGATGTTTTGGAGACTTGGGACATCTCACTTTGTTTGACTTGTACAAATAAAGTTGAAACTTTGACACCTGGACCTTCCTTGTCTGAGCAATTTTTTGAGCGTGAAGATCAACGTTTTTTCCCCATCATTTGCCGCATTGTTTAAATATCAAATGCATTCACGCTCATTTGTGCGCAAAAAATACACAACGTTTAGAATGATATAAAGTTGAGTAAATAATGAGAAAGGTATCATTTTTGTGTGTACTATTATTTTAAGACAATCTAAAAGTGACCCAATAAATGTTCTTCTGTAACAGTGAATGGTTTCCAAACAGTCCTGCTTTGACGTGCAATGTTTCCTCTCTGTTTCTCATCTACAGGAAGTACTGGCTTAGTAAAGTGGGCAGTCCGAGTTCTCGAATCCACCGTGCGCAGTTCTCCAACGAGCGGGACATCTCAAAACTGGAGATTCATGGCTTTGGCACTCGTTACTGAAACCCACCCAGTTCATTCAGACTGTTTGAGTCTGGACAGACAAACAACAGACGTTTAACAGCTCACTTTAAATTAATCTAAACTGTAATTTCTCCTTTATATTTATTAACATGTTTTCAATGGACTGAATGTTTACTCCAAAGGAATTATGTGTTGCAATATCTGTCTTATTGAGCCATCAAATATAAAGTAGTATAATATAAACATTGTGATTTATACATCCATTAATGTGTCTACACCAAAACAACTATTTAATAAAACTCAAGCAATGCACAAAAGCATTGAAACGACTTTTTTATTGCTAAACGCACACATTGAGATGCTGTTCTGATACATCAGTGATCTTTAGATATCATGTGATGCTGTAACATTATCCCCTTCAGAAGATGTTTACTTAACATATGATCGACCAATCCCAGGCCTCCGCTGCACTCATCAATCATGGTTCTTTTTCCATGGCGAACCCGCCCGCCCTCATGGAGGTTTTTAAGGTGGCGTCTGTATCATCTCTCAGTTTTGTTCTGTGTCTGTAACAAATTTTTTTTCAGTTTATCGTCATCATCCTAAAATAATTTGGTCGCAACTTCATTTAAATTGTCTCTCTAACTGACCTTTAGCCCCAGAGACACAAATACAGTCTCATCTGGGTCTCCCCTTTTTTCCCAGCATGCTTCACTCCAGTAAATCAGCATGTGCGCTGGTTTGTGAGGCAGGAATCCTCTTAACTGACAGTCGTGGGATTATATCATAGGCTTAGTGTGTGTGTCTGTGTGTTGTTTGTGTGTGTGTGTGTGTATGCGTTTGTGTGTGTGTTGTTGTTTGTGTGTCTGTATAGTTGTTTGTGTGTCTGTATAGTTGTTTGTGTGTCTGTATAGTTGTTTGTGTGTCTGTGTAGTTGCTTGTGTGTCCGTGTGCATGTTGTTTGTGTGTGCGTGTATGGTTGTGTGTGTGTTTGGTTGTGTGGTTGTGTTAGTGTGTCCGTGAATGGATGTTTCAGCCTGACCCAGGATCAGTGTTGTCCGATCAAATGCTGACCAGAGTGATTAAAGTTGATCTGGATTCGTAAATGAAAATATCAGCGCTGTAAAGAGTCCAGATCCGGGCCTCTCATGGAATGTTCCGGACTCTTTGTTTGGGATCTCTCTGTGCATTGTGTCATAGCTGCGGCTCTCGCACCAACAAGAACATTTTTTCATCAGTATTAGACTGGAGGGAAAACAGACACCCCAGAATGTGTTTGGACACTGAAGTCAGATTTTAAAAATCTCTAAATGTCAAGGTATTAGACGGGTTTTAAAGAGTCTTTTATTTTAAAGAAAGATTACACAAGCAGACGTCAAGCAAGACATTTAACCCAAAATTGAACTATAGATATACTGCTTTAATGAGTTGGGCATATCACATAGTATTTCTGTGCTCGAACCATCCCCCTAGGGTTCGTATAGGTCTCGTTTTTTTAAACATGAAATTCCCTGATGTCACAATTTTTCTGAGGCCCTTATTGGATAATTCTTCTTAAAAAGCACGCCCACGCTTCAACCGGCGAGAGAGAGAAAGAGCACGTCCACGCGTCAAACAACAAGAGCTCGCCCATCAATACGCTTCTTTCGTTGTACTGAACTTCAGCTGTTTGTTTGCTCAATGTATTTTGGTGATTTACAGTATGTTATTTAAACAAACGGTGGATATAATCCTGGATTTGGACGACGTTTGGTACTGATAGATGGCGCAGTCCCAGCACTAAAATATGCCGGACTTAAACCGCTAGCGGTAAGTCAAACTATATCATGTCTGTGTTTTGTTGGGAATCGGTGCGTAAGTGCATAATGTAAACAACACAAACAGTGAATCAACAGTTATGCAGGGATAATGTGATGATGTATTGTGTGCTCATGCTTCCGACCCCTTTCCTACCTCCAGGGATCGCCTGTTTTCGAAAAAGAAGTTCAACTCTGTCTGACTTTTATATTATATTTGTTTAAACTAAATATATAAGATACGAAGATTGCAATACTACTCTATAGGCACTCAAGATTAGTATGAGATTGGGCGAAACTGGATGTGTAACAAAATTTGATACACTGTTGTTTTTAAATGTTTTCATGTCACACCTGCTTTATCTGCGCCAACATCCGGCTATCCATTTCCTTACAAAAATAAGCATATTTCAGTAAGGGTACTTAATATAAATGTAATAGTGTGCTATTTATATACTAATTCTGACTAAGCTGGCCAACTTTTTAGGTTTATAGTATATTTGTATACTTATCACTCACTTCGGTGAAACAGTTGTTAACTTCGTGTACACAGCTAGTTTACATCTGACAATTTTTATTTGTACTTCAACCAAAGACCCTGCTACAATTGAAAGGTATAGTTTTATTTTTAAGTACTCTCAATGAACTACCAGTTGTATTAAGTATACTTGTACTTACTTTCTGAGTGAAGTTAACATCATACTTACAATGCAAGCTTATACGACAACTGCGACCCAATCAAAAGAGTAAATTACAAATATACTTAGAAAACCTCATTCTACTTTTAAGTATATCTCCATCAAAAGATTGAGTAAATATAAACCAAATACACCTTTCTGTCAGTAGTGTATGTAGTCTCTAGGTTCACGAACTAATGGAGGTGTTAAATTGATTGGATCAGGGTCTGTGTCTGTCGAGGTCTTTTCATATATTTAAAATATACCCACAAAACATTTAATCACACTTCACCTTTTAACATCCCCTGCAAGCCTGCCAAATACAATATGTGAACATTTTAATATTTCATTGCTGTAAATGAATGAATAAATGTGAGTAAAGATAAATGAATAAATATTTTAATGCCAATCCTTTGTGTTGAGTTTCTGTTTACAGTTAATCTGACAGCTGGACAGAACTATTTTTGTTTATTTTTATTTATATATGTATACTGTAAATCGCATAAACGATTATGCAATTACTAGCTTACTTAATAAATGACATTTTAGTATTTTTCTGACATGACATGCTTTTGTCTTTTATTTTGTAAGGTTCATAGTAGCAGAGATGGTGTCAGATGTCTTATTGTTACAGTTGCTAGGCAACCTCTAAAAACCCCACCATCTCAAAAAGCAGAGAAACGCTTTTATTCTTCATTTCATGGAAAAGGAATTGCACCAGCGAGCAGAAATATGTCTCCCTCGAAAAAAGAAGGTTTTGGAGTCCTTCCAGTAAGTAATGTTTGACTGTTATTCAGTTACTTTAGCAAGTGTTGTCTTTCTTTCCTGGAAATGACCCACGTTTTACCCTTTAAACATGAACTGTTTAACATCATCTTCTCCAGCTCCAACACCTTCCGGATATTTGATGAAACTTTACCGGAGCGTCTTGATCCAACCGATGTCTATCAGAACCACAAATATCCCGTGAGAGACCCACAAGAGAATGAGATGTTAAAGAGCCACAACATCCCACATCCTGTAAACGCCACATTCATCAGAACAAATGTCAGATTCCTCAATGAGCCCGTCGCTCACATGGAGACAAGACACACTATGGCAGAACAGGTGGAAATATTCTTTATGTGATCATATTAATTAAAGCTCACTTCTGTCAGGACCTGGCCGATCGGTTTTGTTTCTTTTCAACTCTTTCTATAAATAAATAAAAAACTTAGCTCTGTATACTGTGTTATAGGCTTTTTGAGGCCAGTTTTATTGCACTTATGCTTTTTTGTTGTCCTTGTGTTGTTTAAATTGCTTCCATTGTTAACCTCCTTTGTGAGTCGCTTTGGATAAAAGCATCTGCTTAATGACTAAATGTAATGTGAATGTACTCTAATGCATATTCTGAAACAAGAACACCGGGGCAAGTTGTCACAGGGTTTTCATAGTTGTTTTATAGGGTTTTAAACACTTTTTGTTGAGTCCTTTCCTCTTAACTAAAAAATACATAATGCAACAAAAAAATGAAACAATTTACACTAAAAAGAATTAGTAGATTTGAAAGCTGTCAAATCATTGAAGGAAACTGTTTAAATTGAGTAACTCAATTACCGTATATTAAAAATCGAATTTGTTTATTAAATACTTATTTCTCTTAGTTAAATAAACTTAAATAATTGATGTACATTTTAGAGAAATTAATTGTTGGATTTTTATCAATTTATTATATGCCCTAGTGAAAAAAATACTTTTAAAAAGATTTTATTAAGTTAATAGCTGTTTATTTTTAAGATGTTTTTTAGAGTGAAATTTATAATTCTTATAAGTGAACATAGGTAGACTTTAATATATGTATAAACACATTTAGATATAATTGTGAATGAGCTGTTGGGGGGTATTAACCATGTTTCTTGCATACATATCTTATATAATGTAATTTACCCATTTTAATAACCTTTTTTCCTCTTTTTTTCAGTTTAACTGGTGGTCAGGCTTAACTAATCAAGATGTTCCCAGCAAAGCTCCTTACAGTAAAGCCACAACTCAGAGATGTGATTTCCAGCCTGTTAAAGACGTTCCGCTCATCAGATTACGAGAATCAAACAGACCCCCAGCTTTAGGAATTAGTGAGTCATGTGTGTATTCGGTGTAATATCTTTTCTTTTCTTTAGAAATATGCTTATTTATTTATTGTTGTTGCAGTTCCAACGATAAGTTTCATTGATCAACCTGACAGTCCTCTTCATTCTGGAAGACACATGACCGACCCGACCACGGTACAGTAAGACTTTGTCTCACATTTGTTCCATTGTGTAATATCCATTGTGTAATAAATTGTGTATCTTTTTAAACAACACTCTGCAAAAGGATTGTGGGATATGTCGACCTTTGGTTGATCTTTTTCTGGAAAGCTCCATGTGTCCGTGTCGACACACCTTATTTACTCTACAGAACCTCAGAGGAGACCCATCTGACCATTCAGACGCCACATGTGGCTCTTATGGGTTTCTCGAGTACTCAAGGCGTGTCTAACATGCATTGTGTGCGTGTCTGAGCACTTTTTGAAACCATACATTTGTAAGACATTATGAATCAACTCTGAGTATTAAAGTAAAAAGCGGGTGCATGACTGTAACACTTCGGGTGTTTCATGATAGACTGAAAGTTTGCTTAGAAGAGTATTGGTAGGGAACAGACATCTAACATCCTCTCACAGCACTGAAATACAGACGTCATGTTTGAGTTTTATTGGAATATGGAATGACTTCACGCAGTACACTCTCATAACAAGAGCGAGGGATTGTAGTGCGGAGAATGTCAGGACAGCACATCTGGTGTTTGTCATAACCTTCAGAGATTTGCGCAGCTCTCTCCTCCCCTCACCGCGACTCCTGACCGACCTCCAGCTGTGAGATCAACTTATACAGCTGCATGCAAAAAAAGGTTTAACCAGCAAAGAAAATTAATGAGTTGATTTTCAAACATGTGATGTTCTGTCTGGTGCATGTGGAAACGCAAAGAATGTTTGTCGTACAACGAAAACTTAAACTTGTAGTCAGTGTTGGGAAGGATACTCTGGAAAAGTAACTGATTACTAGTTACTTATGACATATTCATAGTGTAATTAGATTACTGTACAAATCACTCCGTCCAAACAGTATTTCATTACTCATTATTTTCTATGTCCTATATCAACTTTGATTGGTTAAGTGATTCAAGGATAGACATGAAACAGCTTTTTTAGTTAATTCAAATAAATATTATTAAACTACATTAAAGCACCTTAGAATTTTGTTTATTCCACTATTGTGCACACATATACTACACAAAGTATTTAGTTTTACAACATAAGAAGTAACCGCAGTTAAATAACAGAAACATTTGAGTAATCCCTTACTTTACTTTTTCAATGGAAAAGTAATTACATTATTTCTTAGTAAGTAGTAACACCCAACACTTGTAGTAAGCTTAAACTTCTGTGTACATGGATATTTTAGAAGACTTGAATGACTTTAATGATACTTTGACAACGTGTTTACACCGGATGCGACTGGGGCGATGCAACACTACAAAAGACATTAGAAACGCAACAGAAGCCATTATAGTAAAAAAAATTGTCTTCACTGGACACGCAATAAGAACAACCAGGTTGTGATGTCGCATCGCGCCTGCGTCCGGTATAGATTCATTCCCTTTCATTGTTTTGCATCCAAACTTTGTGGTAGTTATGGAATAAAGTGAATGTTCACTATTATTAACTACATGATCTGCATGTTCACTGTTTAACATCAAAGATTTCTCTTATAAGAAACAAAATGAAGAACTTTGTACATTAGTCCAGTCCGTTCCTGGAAAAAAACGTGCTGACTAGATTATAAACACTTAGATGGAAAAACTATAAGATGCTACTTTATTTCTTGATTGAATTACTCCTATAAATCTCTCTCTCTCTCTCTCTCTCTCTCTCTCTCTCAGCGTGACAAGGGAGTAAGGGAGCTGGGCGGGCACGGCACATTCCAGAGAGCAGCGGGGCCGCCATCGCCCTCGGCAGGGACGGTAAACCAGCTGAAGTGAGAGAGAACAGATGTGAGAGAGATGAGAGGCCCTGCGTCCAGCAAGACCCCAGAGATAGACCCTCCCATACCCCGGAGAATCCAATCCTGAACATGTCCAGAATCTCCATCACTGTTGGTGTAAAAACCAAAACTTCCTCCCCAGTAAAAAGTAACAATAAATCTAAGCTGCAAAAACTCTGCCTGAACACATGAACCCCATTTCACAATAATGTTTATTCTTGATATGTTTATCATTTCATGTGCAGAGGCAGTTTACATTAAAGTCTTAAAGGGAAAATACAAATGTATATTTTAAGGGTATTTATGCTAAGACTGTGCTGAGATTATTCCAAAAGTAACATCACATGATTATGTTAAACAAACACGAATGGATGCACCTGTGATCCTGAGACAATCACCAGACACAGACTACAGCGAGCCCATTCCGGTTCTTCGTGAAAGTCTTTCTTTATGAATTATGAATGGGGGTTGAAGTCACGTGTATAATGCTGTTTGCTCTTCGTTTGATGGGGGAGAATATGTGCTGATGTAAACACACAGTCAAAGTGCTGCGAGTATCTGGACCAAACACTGCTTTATTCTTATTTGGATATCCTTAAGACTTGTGTCAGGTCTCTTGTTGAGTTCAGGTTTTAAACTTTTGCGTTTAGCTTATTATAAGATCGGCAGTTTGTTGTTTTTAATCTTTATTGACAAGTTTATCTAATGACTCATGATTTATTTTATCAATGACCTGTTATATTAATAATTGTCATAACTGCATGAGTACATTCTGTGTTGGTGTTACAGGAATGCAGTGGGCTATATTCTGCTACATTTTAGTTTCAGTGACATATTTACCTTATTAAAAATTAATATCTCACAGATATAAGGCAAGGCTTTAAGTCTAGTTTATTTATGTAGGAAATTTCATGCAAAATATGGCACTTTACTGTGATTTTAATGGAAAAAGAATGATAACAAATTAAAAACAACTCATTCAAAACAAAAATTACACCAACGTACAGCATGTTGTACATACAGAATATACTTAATATATGAATGAAAATGAAATATATATTTATATATATAAATGTGCGTGTGATATATATATTTATATATAATGTGTGTGTGATATATATATATTTATACCGTGGTCTGTTTGAATACTGGATTCTGATTGGCTGGAAGGTGTGCATGAAAAGCCTTTAACGCACATGTAGCATGTAATCAGTTTGATTATATTTTAAATTAACTGACAAAATAACCATAATATTCCCCTGTTTGAGCTAAAGTGAAACTGTAAACATCAATAAATGATCCAACTTGGCAAATAACTATGGTCTATACAGGATAATCTATGGCTAGCCGTGCATTAAAGGATTTTAATACACTTTACGGTGGCTTCAACCGACTCGAATGTCAAGCATAAAAAAATGTGTGTTGATGTTTGTTTACTATATATGTCTGTGTCTTATATACATAATTCAACCCATAAACAAATAAAACAACATTTTAATCATAAAAATTGAATAAATAATTTAATACAAATAAACGTCAACAGAGTTTTCAACATTTCATATCTACGTCATTACACACAAAAAAAAAACTTAAATTAAATGATTAAATTGAAGGAGATGTAGAAATGTAGGCAACGGTAAATCGCAAATCATGTACCCGGAACTGCTGAAAGTTAAACCGGATGTCGGCGAATGAATCATTTTTTGAGTCGATTTGACTTGACTAAAGGACTCAGATTGAACGAGTCGCGCATCGTTTGCAAAAACGTAAGATGCTGTCCTACTAAATACTACATTCTTTTAAATTCGACCAGTGTGTCTCTACCGAAAACATATCCATGCAAATCTTCCCAAATATGTTTGTATCCGACGACAACAACAACAAAAGAAAATAACGTTAAATGACAAGTTATCGAGGAATGAATCGAACAGATCAGTGAATCGAACCGGTTCAAGCAGGTCCTTTAACACCAAGCAAACGAATCAATTTGTTTAAATGAACGAGGCCTCATCGGACCAAACAACGATTGACGAACATCTTTCAAACCGGAGGCCGACAGTATTTTATCAAAATCAAACACCGGGTTTACACCGAATATCGGCAACACCCGCATTAACGTAATTTATTCAAAATTATATACGATAAAGTCAAACTTTTACCAAAAGAAACTGAAAAAGAAACACACGTACTTCTGCGAAAACGCGCTTTGAGCTTTGAAGGATCTCCTGAATCATAGATCTGAAATATACTATGCTGAGGGCGGCCAACCCTTCACACTCCATAGTAGGTTGAGAAAATCCCCGCCCCGCGTCTCAGTGCAGCAGTGACGGGGAGGGAGGCAGTGCGCATCGGTCACTCCCAGCGCAGCGCCTATCGTCTCGTCCAGCCTCTCGCTCATTGCGCGCTGCGGACTCCGAACGCGGTGAAGTTCAACACGCATTCTTTAATTGGTAAGTGCGGAAACGCCTTTTATTTCACCTTTATTGTTTTTACTGGCAGAAAATGAGCCGAAAGAACCCGTTTCGGTCGTATTTGACTTCGATGTAGATCATGTTTTGCCATGAAATACGTGGGCGGCGATGGAGCCCACATGAGGAGTTTGCGTCAATGTAACAATTCACATCGCCAAATCCAGGTGCAATGTGCGCGGATCTGGTTTTGGAGGCCTGGAGGTATTTGTTGATCAGTTTATGGATCAAACCGAATTCGTGTGGATTGTGGTTTGATGTTGTTTACGATCATCGGCGGGCTTGTGATGTGGAATAACGGTACAGTAGAATATGGATGCAAACAGGCGTGGTCGGACTCGGAGGCTGGAGTTGTGGATTAGCTAAAGCGCAAACGGGCTTTTGCACAGCCTGGTTTTCATAAACCGTTAAAACGGGTTTGATTGTGCTCGGTTTGTGCTGCAGTTGTCATATTGTGTCGGTTATAAATAGGCCAATCTTGTATGTAACCGTAAGTGACCTCAATGGGTCTTGATGTGGTGCCACTGCAGCAGCAGACGCGGCGCCTCAGAGAGAAATCACAGTTCCGCGCGTTACATTGTTGCAGGACAGACACGCAGCGGGATTTAATCGTTCTCACAGATCGGCGTTTTTGCACCTCAGGCGTCGCGTCGTCTGGACGCGTTTAACGTCTGTTTGTCAATGTCAATAAATGAGTTTCGCACATATTCTGCGTGTCGGCTGTGTGTTATTATGATTATTCAATAGTTTTTTGTGAATATGAAGAGCGTTCATTGTCATGCCGCACCACGAATACGACCTTTTCTTTTCCGTTGATCATAAACCGGTTTGTCGACATGACTTTGCGCACGACTGTTGCAGTTACGCAGCGAGCGTTGAACTGAATTCTGGTGCAGCAAAACATTGGGCCCTCGTGTCATAATCCCACGCATCGCAGATCTTTATGAGGCCATAATCCCACGCATCTCATTTCCCTGTGACGTCATGATCCTTCACCTGTATGTGCGTTCTGTGTGATGGAATAATCTGATGCCACAGGTCTGCCTGTATGATAACATGGCCCCTTTATGATATCACACCACATCATCACTGTACATGGAGTCATGGGTTTGATTTTTAATGCTTTGGATGTAAAAAATATGTCATGATGGTGCTTCGTTTTGTGATTAAGAAAGATAAATTACAAATTTTGTTTAAAAAATCGCTTTTGGTGCATTTGTCGCACTGTCAAAAGAAGGCCAAATTGGCTGTCCTGCTTAGTTTATATATTGTATTACCCGCATATTTTTTGTCTGGCGGTAAACATTTACATACGAGCATTTAGCAGATGATTTTATCTAGTGTGACTTTCTAAAGTGAGACACTGAAGTGATTCATTTGAAATATTTGGTTGATAGCAGCGTGGCATGCACTCAGTCCCCATAGTGATCCCGTAACCCCCGACAACATTCCCATGGAGAGCATTGTGTATTCTGACAGCAGGTTATTGCTTTGCTTTAACGGTGGGGGGTGCCGGGGGATTTGGAGGTGCGAAAGAAGACCTGTAACTCACGAATCACCAACATCTACAGCAGCTCCAGATGGTTTTTAAACTACAGCGATGGCCCGGGCATCCTGCGGCCATTGTGCTCAGAAACTTGATGCGTTTTTCCTCCCGAGCCACACCTGCCAGATATATTTAACCTTCAGAGGGCACATCATAAACTCTGATTTCCTTTTCAACTATTTCTCATTGCCAGTCAAATAGGAACGGTCTCCACATGGGTGGGAAATAGCGTCTCACTTGATGCATTTGTCAACACCCGACTGTGTCTTTGTGTTTGGGAGACAGATTACTTTTTCCTTACTGCTCTAATTAATATTTATTCATGACTATTTAAAAGAAGTGTTTTATCAAGATCTGACTCATGATTCAGACAGGGTTATTAGTAAAAGCTTCGCTTCTGTTGGGGCTTTTAGAGGTCTTGGCAGGTTTTCCGAGTCGAGTGGCATTCAAGAGCCTGGCACAGAGAGCGCACTCTCTGCATTAGTTTTTTTCCCTTGATGCATCAGCTTTATTCACAGACCCATTTGCTGAACAGAAAGTGACTATATCATAGCAATATGGACTGAAAGATGCTTTGGGAGACTACAAAACCCGAGACGCTTCAAGTTTAACATGCATGGAATCCATAACCCAACACATTTATGTTTGACATACCCAGCGGTGCCAGGAGAAGCGCTTCAGTAGGTATTACTGTCAACTGTTTTGTCTAGAACATGCATTTGTGTTCTGGTTTGGATTCTCGTTGCAGTTGGCTTGTAACCGAGTGTATTTGAATTGTTTGTTCAGTTCAGGCTGTTTTTTGAACTTTGATACTCAGTTTTATCAATAAAAAAGATCACAAGCATTCGTTTTATATGCGCTACCTTTGGAGCAGAAATATAACAATTATGTCAGTAAAGAGCAAAAACGTTTTTTGCTTCCGTGCATTCTGGGTCAAAGTGGTTGTAAACGATGCAGCAGGTCACATGCTCTCCAAAAAATGTTGGGTTATTTCAACCCAGCGATGGGACAAAAATAAACAAACCCAACCGTTGGGTTATAAACAAAAACCCATGCTGGGTTGTTTCATCCCAAAATTCTGGGTGGTTTAAACCCATTTTTGGTGGAATATAAACCAGTGGTTGGGTTAATTTAACTTTTCCATCTTTGACTTATCACTGGGTCAAAATAATCCAATTCTATTTAATTGTATGTTGTGGGTGTTTGCTGCAGTTTTGTGAGTTTAATGGCGGCCAAAAATAGGGCTAAAATGGATAACACGCTTACGTCAATATTTCCATTATGTGAACCTCTTTTCTGTCCAAAAATAACTGGCGAGCAGTCGAGCGTGAAGCGACACAATATCTCTGCCTCTTATAAACAAGATACCTGTTGTCATTTCACAGCACAGACTGTCTTACAGTAGGACAGGTGCTCGGGGGGCTCCGTGTTTTTATCATCATACAATCTGCGTGTTAAGAAGGGGAGGAGGAACTGGAGGTTTGAGGGCTGTGGGGTCCAGCTGTCATGACAGTGAGCAACAGGTGGAGGGACACATGCTCCCCAGAATGACTGAATGAATGTTTGTGTGTGTGGAGGATAGAATACAACGTAAGGAAGTTTAAAACTTAAAGCATTACTTTGTGAGTATTTGACACCTGGGACATCCCTCAGGTGGGAAGCTTGTATGTTTTTTCTTTAATTGTTGTTTTAAGGCGCGTCATGGACACACGCGTACATGCCTGAAGCTCCTCCCATCACATAAACCCACATCCTTAGTGTTTCTACAGCTGCCGGCTCTCGGTCTGGAATTTAATTTGCGCTCTTATTTTTGGGTCTGGGAGCTTTCAACGCGACGCAGACAGCATTCTGGCCCGTGCTTCGATGGGAACCGGTTTGAGTCTCTTGAGACAACAAAGGAAATTAATGCAGTTTTCAGTTCAGTGTCTGAAGTTGACGGCGAATGTTGCAAGGTCGCCATCGGTCTTCACGTTTAACATCCACACATTTTTATTAT
The DNA here is from genome assembly GCA_008369825.1 of Triplophysa tibetana. Classification (NCBI taxonomy): domain Eukaryota; kingdom Metazoa; phylum Chordata; class Actinopteri; order Cypriniformes; family Nemacheilidae; genus Triplophysa; species Triplophysa tibetana. Next base: position 978,503 of record CM017911.1, on the reverse strand, counting down.
TTTCATTTGTCATCACGATAGTTTTTAACACGCCCAGTTTGACAAAGGCGTGTCGGAACATTCTTTACAGGCTTAGATCATGTCTTCATTTGATAACATTTCTACATTTCTGCGTTGCTTCGGAGTTTGCTTCAGTCGAATACTTATGATATTAGAATGAAGAGATGTTTGGTGTGTGATGGATGTTGTTTGTTGGTGTGGTCCCGGCCCAATGATGGCCTGTAGGCTCAGAGCAGCAGAGATCCAGTTTGAGGAAATGAGTTGAATCCTGAGGGACGGGGTGAGGTCTCCTCCTCTCTAGTTTCTCATCTTCTCGTTGGTTATGTGATACTTTCACTCTCTGAAGCGAATGACTGATGTGAATCAAGAGATGATGAGAGGACTGTGAATCATCCACATCTCACAAGTGGCTTTCTGAGAACATTAATGTGCACCGCCAGCATACTGTTGTAACTTTGGTGAAACGTCTTTATTTATTTCACGTTCTTTTGGATGTACAGTGTCTTGAAAGCAATAGTTCCCCTCAAAAATGATTAGCCTATGTCCTTGTGTGGATAGTGCTTTTGTAAGTGTCTGCGATCAATGTTCGCATTAAGATGTACATTTGTTCGTGTGGCGGACGCTTTTATCCAAAGCGACTTATCAAGCTAAGAGCATATGAACATTTTGTCAACACACTTAACAGTACATTTATATTGAGATGTATTGATTTCAGATTTTAGCACGTTTTGTGATATTTTATGGAAGTAAAGTCTTTTTCAGACAAAAGGAGAAGATCTTTTGTAAGAATTAAGATTTCCATTATGATTAATGGAAACTTGAAAATCTTGAGGAAATAAATTTGTAAGTAAATTAATAATGAGGCTTGGAAAAGGCATTACAAAATCAATAAAACCGCATTGAAATATGTTGAAATGAATATGCTTTGCTCAGAACTGTTTAATATATGAAATAGTATTATAAAGAGTATCTATCTCATTCATGTCTGATTTGTAAGAAAATCACTATTTAAAAACACATTGTAAGTAGTTGTCGAGGACATCATTTATGGTAATTTCCTTGTTAGATTATCCATCTGAAGCTCAATTCGTTGGTTTGTCCCAGGCAGATTCCAGCTTCATGTTTCAGTTTACTTTCAGGCTTGTATCCAATTATTGATCCATCTTATTTTTCCATGATTCACTCGATCCCCTGATGAACAGCTGTGATGCGTTGTGGACCGTGACCCTGACATGCACCTTATCCCAATACAAATCCTGAGCCTCCGCTTCTACAGGACGACGTGTTCTTAATTTAGAGCGAAGACATTAGCTCGGCTGCTTTCATAATCCATATATCATAGATCTGCTCAGTACTGAAAGGTTAATGTGCCAGAAACTAACGTTAGCAGATAATTTGATGTTGGTGAGTTTAAGATGCGCTTTTATGTGTGTTCAGGTTAGATTAGTAATGTAGAGATCTTGGAAAGCTTCAGATGACACGTGCACTGTAAGGATTCACAGTGAGCTTGTTGAAAATCCATTATAATATATGACGATTCGGTGGAGACGTTATAAAAATCGCAGTACATGTTTTGAACAGTAGGGGCCGCTAATTTTCTGCAAACTAGGTCAACGTGGATATGCTGATGTTTCTTAAAAAAGGGAAAGTTAGGAAAAGCACAGACAAATTCTTAGTTCGTTTATATTAAAGAGACTTTTGTATAATTCATTTTTCATTTGATTTGGAATTTATATTAGTTTTGTTATGTGACATTAAATATATTTTTATCTTTCAAAGAAATGTGCAGCATTAGAGAAATAATAAAAGGGCAGTTTTTCGTTTGATTGATTTGTTTCAATTTATTCTGTAAGAAAATTGTGATTGAATCGCATAGTGAGATCAGAAACGTGAATCGTATCATGTGCTGAGTGAATGGTTACATCCATATACATAATGTTGGATGTGATCGTTGTTGGCTGTATATGATCGGGAATTTGTTATATTTCTTAAAGAAAAAGTGGTGTTTCTGACTCAAGTCTGTATGATTGTCTGGTATCTGGGTTGTTGTGATTCTCCAGGGAAAGATGAAGTCCCTTCCTGTACGTCATCTTTAGTAGATTTGGCTTTGTCACGTCATCTCAGCAGATGTGAGCCATGTGTGATGTCTCTTCTTCATCTCCTCTCTTCGTTCTCTCACCGTTGGCTCAATCCCAGCACACATTGCAGCTCCGCCCTGGAGCGCTGGAGCTCTTCTGGATGATCTCCACATGGTGACATAACCAGCGTGAAGATGAACAGGTGCAGACTTAGAAAAGGCCTATTTCTTGAGTCTTTTGCATTTTTAAAAAGTCTTTCATTGCACGGAGATAATGAAGACTATTTATAGGAGCAAGATTTTAATCTCATCTGGCCCCCGTCATATCAGCCTACTCCTCCTTTGTCATGTTTTTATAGAAAAAACTAAATCATAGGATGACTTCATAATGAGAATTTAGGGGGAAAAGTGCTTAATTTGAAATGATTATGCAATTATGTAAATATCTTTTAGTGCGAAAAATGAAGGTTTCGATACAAATTCATTAATTCAAGTTTCAAAGCAGATGGTAAGAAAATATAAAACATTGCTTTTAAATAGTTAAAGCTGCGATCCTTAATTTCACTGCCTTTCTATCGCCATCTCTCTTTGAAACATAAAATTGCATTTTACCTTAGCAATGCTCTGGCATCCAGCCAGAACACCATAGCAACACCTTAGCAACCACATAGCAATGGCTTGGCCCCTTTATAATATCCTAGCAGTTATTCTTCCATGTAGCTTCACATCTGTCACAATGAGAGCATTTTAACACGGCTTTGGAAAGATGAGGTCATTTGAGCGGCCCCGCTCTCTGACCCCGTTTCATTTGTCTCATGCTTTTCCCATCGTCCCCTCGCATGACGGAAACGGGAAGTGCTCATCCATTCATCCCAGTGTCTCTCATGAGCATTGTGTTGTTGGAAAGTCTTGTGTATTTGGGCGATTTCTCTGTTGCTGTTTTCTAGTGTGATGATGCCAATGCATTAGAGAGAAATCACAAATCTCTTCAATATCTTGTGACATTTTGCATCTTGTTTCATGAAATATTGCAGTGTTTATGTAGTGCATATAGGGAGGGATGTAAAGATTCACTCAGTTTGCGATGCGATTCAGGATACTGACCTTGACCTATGACAATTTACAAATTAGAAATGAAAAACTGCGCTTTAATTATTTCTCAAACGCTGCACATTTCTTTGTCAAATAAAAATATATTTTATCTCAAAAAACAAAACTAAACTGCCATTTACAAACATTTTTCAAATCAAACAAAAAATGAATACAAAAGTTTTCAAATAAACAAACTAACTGTTTTTTTTCGTTTATGAAATATCAGCTTTTTGTTAGGTGCATATGTAGATATCTCTCTAGATAAGATTGTCAGGGGTTTATTTATTTACATTTATCCGTTACAATTTACATTTCGTTTTTTCTTTCATTTATTGTATTTAGTTATTTGAAATAATTTTCTACTGTTGTTTTGTTTAAATAATTGTTCAAAAAAATGAAAAGATAGTCCCAAAAAAAGAGATATCATCAAATCAACGTTTTTCAAGTTTGCGTCAAACACAGCTGCTCCCGCTGATCAAAACAAGTACTGCGATTCAAGTAACATCTCAACCGGCTTGAATGGTCACATACTATAATCGATTTTCAACCGGCTAATGATGAATCGATACACCTCTACTGACTCTCAAACTGTCAGTCGCTGCCAGTTCCATTTCATAATGCAATGCCCAATTTTTTACATTCAATCAATTTGCAGTGTAAAACACAATCCCGCCCACTATTTGTTGTAATCCAAAATTCCATTTCACTGAAATGCACCAGAAAAATAAGTAAAAACGATCGCAACTTCCGGTTCACAGGGTCTTGAAGGTCTACAGGGATGAAAGAGATGAAAAAAGAGCGAGTATGTGTAAAAACAGATTTGATTTGGAAATGTTGGAGCACACAGATGTTAGGTGCAGTGAAGGCGTGTGTAGGAGTATAATGACAACCAGATCTACACACACGCACACAAACACACACTAACCTCCATCACATGGGATGTGATCAATTACAGCTGTCTCACTGCCAGAGGCAGGGTGTGGTGAGACACGCAGAACACACGGAGACATCTAGACAACTTGAAAATTAACCATTAAATGGAGGCTTGGCATCAAATCACATATTCACACGCTTGTGATGATTTTGCAGGCAATAAAAAATGAAAGATGCGTGATTGATTTTGTAAAATAGAATTATTCACCGGTCATTCAACTAATAAGTGAATATCATTGCTGCTGTTGAATACTCAATTGAAAACATTGTGTTGATGTTTCGACGGGACCGTGTCAAGGTGTCTGGTCAGGTACAAGCGCTTCGCTTCAAATCTATACACTTGCCCTTAAATGTGACCCTGTTACTGTAAACGTTTAGATGTTTGAAATTTTTTGTCCAGACGTGGAACTCGGGAACTGTTATAATCTCATAATGTTTTTACTGTCTTTGAACGCGAGGTTGGAAACACTGGTGTGTGTTAATGAGAGATTCATGGGCCTGAAAGAAAGCACGATTGTGGTGCTTTTAAAAACCTTAGTTGGTCTTTACGAGATTTTGGTTTGGCAGAGATCAACTCTCCAAGATGTGCCGGAGGCTGCAGATGTTCAAAACTGGCTCATACTGTGAATACTGCGGAGCATTTTTCATTTAGCTAAATCTCAACTTGGTCGGAAATGTTTCTCTTAAAATGGATATATAAAAAGAGAGACTTGTTGAGGTGACACATTTTTGACATCACTTCTCTAACATTTATTAGTCTTTTTCTTCAGAGAGATATCTGAGACACACATGAGACTTAAACTCAAGTGTCCATTTGTTCTCCATTTAATCTCTTCGATGACTATAAGAAATAAGTAGGAAGTTCATAATTACGATTTTTCTCTCCTGTAGGTTCACACACAGGTTTGTGAACGCTTCATGTTGAGTTCAAACATGTCTAATAGACTTCACTCATGGTTTGGTGGATTCGAGCTGTTTTAGGGCTTGGCTGTTTGTTAACAGCACGTCTCACATTCATCTCCTTGGAATCTGTTTATCAGCGGACCCCCGGCTGCTAACGGGTTTCAAGGGGCTCTGTTATATTCCCATTCTTCAAACTAGCCAATGAGCTTTCAGAACACTGATACAGATGTAAGTGTCTGTCATTTTACCACATTCCAGTGCCAGACCCTAATAAATCAGACACGAAATCTTCATTAACCAGTGAATGTCATAATCTACCTCAAAACCAACAGAAAAATTTGACAATACATAGTGTTCAATATATAATGATATAAGCAGTGTTGGGTAAGTTACTCTGAAAAAGTAATTAATTACTAGTTACTTATGACATATTCAATAGTGTAATTAGATTACTGTACAAATTACTCTCTCCAAAAAGTATTTCATTACTTTCTATATCGGATATCAACCTTGACTAGAATTGATTCAAGGATAGACTTGAAACGTCTTATTTAATTCATTCAAATAAATAACTACATAAATTATTCCTATTAACTGACCAAAGTATATAAATGTGAGGATTCTGCATTAAAACACAGATTTTAAAGTTCGACTTTTGATGTAATTTCCACTATTGAATAAATAACAGTATTTAGTTCAATTACATCAGAGGTAACTGTAATTCAATTACACAACAAAATTAGAGTAATCCCTTACTTTATTTTTTCAAGGGAAGAGTTATTAAATTACAGAAACTAATTACTTGTAAGGGACTAGTTACACCCAACACTGGTTATAAGCACATTTTCTTCCAAATTCTCATTTCTGTAATACAAAAGTCTTGATGTATTTATACATAATTTTACTATCTTTTTTCTGATATACACAGTAATATGAGTCTAGAAAAAACAGTAAAATTAGTAAAAAAAACAGATGCATTACGGTAAAAAGAATTGTGCTTAATTCTCATGAAGAAATGATTCATAATTATTTATACAAAAGCTATTTTTCCTCATGATTTTGGGCTGAAATTTGATTTCGTTCACAAGATTAACCCAGAAACATGAACTTTGGGTGTTGATGCCCAATTCCAGCTATTTTCAGTCTGATGGGAAATGTTGGACTCGGGTAGATAAAGTCACAATGAAATGGTCTATTCTTTTGAGACATTACGTTCAGCAAGTGTGTCTGTAAAAGTCGGGGACAGCCTGGCAAACACTTTCCAGAGTCTCCAGACCTCAGGAAGTGATGTCATAATAGATCTCATTCTCTGGCGTGTGTGACATTCTGAGCTAATGACATCTCCAGAGATCTGACCGGAGACACTTGAGCGCTGGGATTGTTTGACTCCCGTTCATGTTGCCGGCGTCTAATAAAGCAGACGCTACAGACATCTACAGTAATGAACTTAATACAAAGATGTAACACATATGATTTTTTTTATACTTTGTATTAATGTGAAGGGAAACTAGAGAGAATGCTTAAGAGACGTAACGAATTGTATTTAAAGTCCCTGTGAACTGTTTTTACATTTCCTTATTTTGACACATTTTAAGATGGATAATCAATACAGGAAGGAAGTGCATTTTCAGATTTTAACTAAAGATTATGAGGCTACATGAATTAAAAAAAGTAAAGGACCCACATTTGACATGCTATTTACTATAAATGCTGGGATATTTCATGAAAAATAAAAATTGTCATTTTTAATTTCACTGGGACCTTAAATGCTTCCGATCATTTCTTTGCAGAGGTATAGAGACAATAATGATCCAAGTGGTTGACGAACAGTAATGATAAAGAAATATTTGAGTTCATATTGAGACTTGATTTTGGCAGATCTGAGGTCAGTTTGAGACGTTGCTCCTCAAGGAGGAGACGTGGGTGAGATTACTCTCTTTATCAAGAGAACACCTGGAAAGCAGGAGACACAAGTCACGTTAGAATTGAGACGTGGATGAGATCTCATGTGTCGTTTGCTTTCATATTGGTAAAATCTGATCTGCTCAGCTGGTTTTCATCTGTATTTGTTTAAATGTGGTGTGACTGTGATCTGTGAGTCAGGGTTACACCTCTTATCTTACGCTCTGGATCATGTACGAGGGGATTTCTGTGTGTTAGATACTCAGTGCTTCACATCTGTTGGCTGTATATCATACATAGGTTTGCTTTCACGTCTCAGTCGTTCAACTTACAAAGAACTTAACAATAAAATAATATGATCGTACGGTATTTGGATTTGTGCCTTTGTACACAGAATTCTGGGAATGATTCAAGATAATTGGTCGACGTGAAACCCAAAAAGCTGTGTGTGTCAGGAGGATTTGACATGCGTTTGTGTTTGAACCATTAACCTTTCTCATTTATATTAATTGCGTTTAAGCATATTCACATGTAATCAAATGAGATTTATCAGGTCTATGGGGAAAAAAAACATTTGTCGTTTTATTATCAACAAAAGTGTTAGATCTTGTTGGCACAAATACATTTTTCTCTCCAATTGGCTTTCCGTCCAAATTGAGATGATGGTGTGAAAACGCTGTCCAAAGTCGACATTTTATTTTATTACCAAAAACTTTTTATGTCTCTGAAAGGAATTTTATTGGTCAGAGAAATTAGTTTATGGGTCATAATTTGAATCATGGTTTACAGATATGCATGCATGCATGAAAGTATTATAAAAGTAAGGGATGAATTCATCAATTATCCACATGCACTTTCTACCCAGTTAAACATTCTAGAGCTTTATTTTTTGTTGTTGTAAAAATGACCAAATTTTAATAAATATCTTGAGTTTTAGGATAGTTGCTTTACTTTGTTGTTTTCACAACAAATTTTGAGATCGTGTTTTGTGTAAATTGCACTAGTTATTTGACACACATTTCAATAACAATCATACGCACAACATTGTAAAGTAAACCCACACTATCAAAAACATTTTTTTACAGTTTATTTTTGAAATACAATCAAAAACTAGAAAAGCAGAACATCACACCACTATTACAAGAAAAATTTGGGAAAATTGCTTCATATATATATATCCTTGTATCCTAAAATCTTACTGTAAAAAAACATATTTTGCTATTTTAGCTTTTCCAGCTTACAGAAAATGTTTTTTTCTTTATTTTTTTTACAGTGGATGTCAACCATGCCAGTCATGGGAACTTTGTAACTGTTGACAGATTGTAGTTCAGACGGCCAGCTTCTGATCTTCAGGGACTCGTCCTTATTTCTCTTTGTCCTGATTGTTTCCTCGCAGTGTCTTTATGAAGCTTGTCATTGCCTCGCCTCCGTAGACTTTTGCAAAGTTTATTTCTGTCATTTTATATTCTGTCTTTATGGTCGAGTTCATCTTCATGGTGTGTGGGAACCTTTCTAGCTGGTGAACCGATGGCATAATTCCCTGCAAACATCTTCTATTGCAGTTGGCAGAAACGGTCCACATGTGTTTCACATCTCATGCTTTGACGTCACATGTTTGGCTGATGGATTGTTTTTTTTGCACATGCAAGATGTTTATTTATGAAGGATCTGCTCTGACATCATAGGGTGTCTAATGAAGTAATGCTCTTATCGGAAGCCTGTAATGTCTCTATAATGGAATCACACAGACATAAAGACCTCAGTGTTGATGTCATCTCATGTACAGTGTCATGACATTGGCGTGTCAACATACTCAAAGACCTCATTTTTATAATATCAGTGCTGTGATAGTCAATTCATAGATAAATTCATTTTCCTTAATTTTATTTTTTATATTATATATTAATTGATGGTGATATCGTATTATATTTGATTACTTTCGTATGTTCTGAATGTTAAATACTGCTCTTAGAAACCTAAAGCAGGTGCTGTTTGCTTAATTTGTGACTTCTATTCGTTTTATTTAATAATTGTGAATAAGGATTGTGTATTTGCTCTTGAGCTGCCTATAACGAGATAAATCACAAATTTCTTCGACATCAATGACATTAAATTGAGAGCAAACAGAGATTTTGCTCAGTCCTCTTAGATATGACTTCTTAGGAAGCGGAGGCAACATGTTACAAATGTCCAGATCTTACAATTGAGACCCATATTATTTGTGGAAAGTTTCAATTTTATTACTTTATATAACTGAAATCTTGGCATGTTCAGATCTGTTTGTGGTTGTATATTAGTTGTATTATTTTGTAGTATGAACTATAATCAATTACATTTGTTATTTATATTAATATTGAACAAAGTTTCACTGTTTTATTCTGAACTAGTGAAATCTTGGCACGGTCATAATCCGCTTGTGGTCATGGCTGGTGACCAGACCCAGTTTCTCCAGGTTATCTTCTAATATTCACAATCTTCCGGGTGTAATGAGCACAAGCGGAAGAACCAGATGGCGCTTAAGATTTGCCGTCGCCGCTTTCTGTTCAGCATTCGACGTTCATCACATTGTTACTTAGCAACCCTTGAATCTACAGAGAAAGAAACTCTGTGACATTATAGCTCCAGTATGTGTTTCTCATGGCCTGATTATATACTCTGTGTGTGTTTCCGAAGGGTCTCGTTCAGACACATTCCGTCCGGTCAGATCACCCAGACACACCCGGACGATCACAGCTGGCCGTTGAGCGATGTGTCTGTAGTATGTTAAGTTGACTCGTGCCGAGCTACATGCCACACATAGCGAGCGCTTTGGCGGTACGGGAATGTTGTGTTATCTTGGGCTTTGGAGGGCGGTCGGCTCATGGTGTGTTTTGCAGGGAGAGATGCTGCAGATGGAGTGTGTGGGTGTTTACAGATAGGCAGAGACTGGTGAGGAAGTGTGTGCATGCATGCGTGTGTGTGTGTGTGTGTGTGTGTGTGTGTGTGTGCATGCGTGTTTGTGTGTGTGTGAGAGAAAGAGAGCGAACTCTGCGTGGGCTGCAGCAGGAGGTGGAGGGCTTCAGAAAAATGAGGGTTCGGCCCACTCCTCCATCAGCGAGCCAGAGTGTCACCGTAACCTTGGCAACCCATTGTGAACCAGAACGCCAATACCGTCCCACGCATATGCATCGCAATTCTACAAACTGTGTCTGTGAAACACTTTCTGCTCTTCTCTGATGCGATGTTGGACTGGGGCTGCTTTTTGCTTTGCAAAAATTTACCATGGTAACCGTAGTTTCTGCCAGAATACCATAGTAACTGAATGGCGATTGGCAAGTGGAGCGTGACTGCTACTGTTGCACATGCATGCCGTCAATCATTTAAACAAAGAGATACAGTATACTATCATAGTTTGTAGTATTAACTTTTACTAAAGGGTAGTATTGTGTACTTAAAGTAGCATTCTTTAGTTAGAGCAGTGGTTCTCAAATGGGGGTATGCGTATCCCCGGGGGTACTACTTGGGGTACCCCAGGGGGTACGTGAGAGAAACTGACATTTAGGACAATAGTCTTTTTATATGAAATTAGGACCACACAAAAATACATACATTTTTTTTAGATATAATAACAGTTTGACTCTCATTTCACTGTTTTTTAAAGTAAAATGTTGTTGTCTGGTCAAGGGCCCAAAAGGTTTGAGAACCACTGGTGTAGAGTATATAGTTTACTTTAATATACTAAAATATAATACAATTTTTCTATAGTAATCACACACTTTGTAAAGGTATGCTACACAGTTTTGTAAATGATAAACTGTAGTAAATATTTTAGTACACTTTCATATGAACTATAGTAAGGTTCAACAAATAAGGTTGAATTGTAGAAAATAATGTTTTTTACTTTGGTATTTACTATAGTAAACTAGTGGATTGCAGTCATTTTGACACTTTAATGTAGTATTGCCTATAGTGAATTGATCAACTGTAGTAAATACTGTAATATACCTTGATATTTGCAATGTTGAGGTTGAAAAACACCAGATATTTTACTGCAGTTTCCTATAGTATCCCATAGTATTTTGGGGATTTTGTGAGACCATAGACCAATATCATAGTGTTTGGATACTGATGTGAAAGCTTTTGCTTCTCATCTAGTTTATAATGTATATCTCTATAGGCACGTGAATGTGAAATATACATCCACTTCATCTCTCCTTACGGTGGATGAGACGAAGAGCACAGAGATGATACGAAACGTGTAGGATCTCAGGAGACCGCGTACTGTCTCTTTATACAGAGACACATTAATAAGAATCAGACAGCTTTAATGCTACAATGAGAAAAACACTCATTGTGCCGCAGTTTGATGGCTTTCCACACAATGGACCTCTTTCACTTATTGGATTGTACTCGTTTCCCAGGGACGCAGGTTGTCATGGTGATGCCACATGTTTGTGACCGAGCTGCCACGAAGTGAGATGAAACGACTGTAATAGTGAGAGAATATTCTCCATCGATGTGAAAAGAAAAATTATCGTATTTCAAAGGGACAGTGAAAAATCTGTCATAATTGACCCGCCCTCAGGTTGTTTTATACCTGTATACATTTTTATTTACTTGAAATGTCTTTCAATTCTCAGTTCTGGGATGATATCCACTACCAAAGTAGGAAAAAAATATTGTTGTCCCGGACCTGAAAATGAATAACATTCTTCTAAATATCTTTATTTTTGTTCATCGGAAACAAAGAAATTTGAACAGGTATGAAATGACATGAGCGTGAGTAAATGATGACAGAATTTTCATTTCTGTATGACGTTTCCCTTTATTTTTCGTGAACGTTTTATGACTATAAAACAATCTTCCTTCCCCTTCTCATTATTGTGATATATTAAATTTAATTATTGAATTGAATTGTTAAAGAATATATAGTATGATGATCATCTTTAAGTAAAATAAATAATTTTTGCCTCTTCCACATTAAACTGAGAATCATAAGTCATGTCTGTTTTTAAACAAGTTTCCAAACACTTCTGCCATTGTTTGGATAAACAGACAGTCGTGTCTTCACGTTTCACATCAGGACAAACTAACCATAACCTATAGTTTTTTGAACTGTTAAAGTCCTAAAATGATTTACTTGTTTGTGCAAATGATACAATAAACTTTAATAGATAATACTTTTATTTTTTATTCACATTTACCGTTCTGCAGAGTGTGACGTTAATGTGCATGAATGCCTTTTTGTATCTTTTAAGATATTCACCCAAATCTCATGAGATTTTTAAAAACCAACGCTGTGTCTGTTTTTATGAAACGCTGCCCCCTCCTGGCGGTCAGATTCTTCCGGCCACATGCGAGTAGCCCACATGACTATATAGAAATATTCTCAGCGGGTGTGATTTTCTTGGCTTTTCAATGCGTTCCAGCTGTATCTGTATGGGACGTGATAAGCGCACCGGCACAGACATTATAGTTCTCTCGCCATGATTTTTGGCTGCAGTCAGGACAGTAAAACACAATCTGTCACAAGTGCAGATCCGTCTATACACTATACATCTTTGGGTTCACTGTGCGGGAGTCACCCTCCCCTCTCGCCCTGAGATCCGTTTACATAAAGTAGTTTGGCCGGAGTTTCCGGATTGACAATACTGTGTCCTCAAAGGGGTTTGTTTCCACCTCATGGGGAGAGAGAGACGGGCTCAACATAAATGAAAGCGTAACAGGGCATTTGTGAAGGCTGTTCTTCATTCTAGCGGGTGGGGGGCAGAATTCTTGATGGGGTAAATGGAGAGAGAGAGAGAGAGAGAGAGAGAGAGAGAGAGAGAGAGAGACGCCTTTGGCCATCATGATAATGAGTCTACTGCTGATCCACACAATATCTACTCATGGCGTCCATTTTAGTTTGTTTTGAATCGATCAGCGCTGCGAATGCCAGTCATCCTTTTAAAAAGCTGTGAAAGCTTTTATAAATATACAGAAAAACAAATCGATCAATAAGCATCTTCACGTCCGAGAAGCAAACGCAAGATAAATAAAACAAGGTTTATGTGTTTGTTTTTATCGTGAAACGACCTTGTGGAGGTAAAAGACATCCTTGATCACATTACACATTCATTGCAATCAATACGGCGCTTAAGAATAATTTCATCAGCCATCGCTGTTTCTGCATCCGTCGGCTCATCTGTTGTCACGATTTTAGGAAGGTTTGGGCTACTTTAATGTCTGTGTTTAAAGGCGGTGTAGGTTAAAACTGTCAATCAAATGGATTTACACCCTATTTATCCCTCCACATCCTTATTTTTTTCTATTAACATGCAGTTGTAATCTTTCATTAAAAGCGTTAACCCCCCTTCGAAACGGCGTGAGGCGCGAGGATGCAATGACTGACAGATTGCAAAACGGATAACAAATCTGTACAATAATCATCGATAATGAAAATATTTGTCAACGAATTTCATTATTGATTAGCTGGTCTGTGACGTCACTTGCGAGCTGCACAGTTATAAATAAAGCGTGTCGTCTTCCCTTTAAAATGTCCCTCCGTGCAGCATGAGCCGCACATCCGTGCAGCACAAGTTGTGCAGTTTTAAAGTCAAACGTGTCTCTCGGTGCAGCGCAGTTTTAAAGTCAAACGTGTCTCTCGGTGCAGCGCAGTTTTAAAGTCAAACGTGTCTCTCGGTGCAGCGCAGTTTTAAAGTCAAACGTGTCTCTCGGTGCATGCATCTCTCCGTGCAGCACAAGTTGCGTAGTTTGAAAGTCAAATGTGTCTCTCCGTGCAGCGCAGTTTTAAAGTCAAACCTGTTTCTCCATGCATGCATCTGTTCTTGCAGCACAATTTGCGCAGTTTTAAAGTCAAACGTGTCGCTCCGTGCAGCGCAATGTATGCAGTTTTAAAGTCAGACGTGTTTTGCATGCATCTCTTAAAGCCGCACAGTTTTAAAGTTTAAAGGGGAGAGGTGTTTTAAATGACAAAATTAAAGATTATATTTGTAAAACCAAACTTTGCAAAGTACACAATAGGCTTAGTAGCCTGATTTGGGGGTTTATTTATATCGGAGCGGTAAGTAACGAAGTACACTTTTGTACTTTACTTGAGTATACTTTCTCTGCATATTTTTTACTGTAGTTCACTACATTTGAATGACAAATATATCACTTTTCATGCCACAAAAAATAATATTGCTTCGGCCAACCGCCCCCTCCCTCCCACTTATGAGAGAAACTATTGTCGGCTGTTTCTAATAACCACACATGAATCATCTCAGCCTTCGTGTGTTTATTAGAGAGACATCCACAACATTCTGGGAGAAGCTAGGGCAAGTTGCAGCCCTAAAAATCTTGAGTTTGCCACACCCAACTTTTAACAATCAGATCAGTATTCGTCATGATACGGAAGAAAAAACAATTTTCTAATTAGATAATATTGTTTCTGTAAACTTTAATATTGAAAAATGGCCTACGAGTTGACTAAGTTTGATCACTTCACTATATAACAGAACACTGTAGTTTACTATAGTAAATATTAAAGCATACTACAGTACAGATTATGTTTTATGTATAGATAATAATGCTACAGGAAATTGCATTTTCTTACTATAATATTGAACATACTGCAATATATTATTTATCTACATACAGATTATTGTAGTATACTTTTGTACTGTATCATGTGGGAGGAATACCTTGAATTTACGTCTTTAAAAACAAGAGTTTTACCAAATCCATGAGTGTAAATGGCTTACAGTTCATGTAAATGCAAAACCAAAATAATTGAAACAATGGTGTCTGATCTTGCTGTCTCTGTGTGCAGATGTTATGTCAAAACAATTGGATGAAAGATCGTCATGCTGTCGTTTAGCAGCTAATTACATCTGTGGAGAGAAACGGAAGGTGAAATTGACTGTAATGCTCTTTGAGAGAGGGAGAGAGAGCGAGAGAGAGAGCGAAAGAGAGGGAGAGCGAGAGAAAGAGAGGGAGAGCGAGAGAAAGTCAATGCAAAGAGGCGATAGACCTACTTGCTGCGCGAATCGCGCGAATGAAGCCCTGGTAATGACATGATGAGGCGGCGCGAATGACGAATCACGCGAGTTGACAAATCTCGTTCTCGGCCCCTACAGTTCAATTAAGCTATTTACACATCCACGCTAAAATATCAAGGTGAAAGTCATCATAGCTTGCGTAGTATAGACCCAACCCAACTTTGAGAATAGATTAACGGCAACATTTTTTTTATGCGAGAAAGAGCGAGAGAGGGAAAGAGAGAGAGGGAGAGAGAGAGAGAGGGAAAGAGAGAGAGGGAAAGACAGAGAGGGAAAGAGAGAGAGAGGGAAAGAGAGAGAGAGGGAAAGAGAGAGAGAGGGAAAGAGAGAGAGAGGGAAAGAGAGAGAGAGGGAAAGAGAGAGAGAGGGAAAGAGAGAGAGAGGGAAAGAGAGAGAGAGGGAAAGAGAGAGAGAGGGAAAGAGAGAGAGAGGGAAAGAGAGAGAGGGAAAGAGAGAGAGGGAAAGAGAGAGAGAGGGAAAGAGAGAGAGAGGGAAAGAGAGAGAGGGAAAGAGAGAGAGGGAAAGAGAGAGAGGGAAAGAGAGAGAGGGAAAGAGAGAGAGAGGTCATAAAAGGTCATAACTGTGACACAGGCTCAGTGATGTTATAAATGTTCATCTGACTGTATCAGTGATGCACTGGATGCTAACGTTAGTTTTGACCTGCGCAAAATGTGTGTCGCTGGGCTCTGGTCTTAACTGTACCTGTATCATCTTTCACACAATAAGAGTGTTGATATAACGTCACGCATCAATCCTCAGGATGAGACTGATCTGCAGTCACACACATTCACAGAAAGCTGCCGCGTCGCTCTGAGCTGCTTATTCTGCTGTATTAAGACATTGCTTTTGTGTTATATTTGTACATCGCTAGACTTTTTGTGTTTGTGTTTAAAAAATTCACGGTAACAATTTTCGAGGGAAATTATGGCACATTATTTTCAGTGCCTTGTTACACAATCGTACATGTATCATAGTTTTAAGCATTTAAAGATTTGCTTTATACTTTACTCAAATCAACCATAGCTTTACTACATTAATGATAGTTTTACTACATTAATGATAGCTTTACTACATTAATGATAGTTTTACTACATTAATGATAGTTTTACTATGGTATTTGCTCTAAAAACATGGTAGACTCAACTTCACCATTGATTTACGTCATTTAGGAAATGTGTAAAACTGTGGTAATTAATCTGCCAAAAACATGGTTGTTTTACTTTTACTATAGTAAAATCATGGTAAATAATTTTAGGGGTATTTTGCGTGGTAAATATTTATGATAAAGTTCACACCCGCGTGAAAAATACTGAAGTATAATGTAGTAAAATGTCTATATACTACTGCATTTGAACCTTGCTATAGTAAATATTGAAGTATACTGAAGTTGATCTGTTTGCTATTGGTTATCAAAGATTGCTCTAATATACTAGATGCATATATAATGTAGGTTTTTTCTTTTATTAAAACACATAATTGCAGAACGTTGGAACAGACGTGACCTCTTCACATCACGTGAACTTCACTGTGTGTTTTCGGGTGGAGTCAGAGGCGGTGATGTGTTCATATATCAGAGAGCGTCTGACTGAAGCTTTTACTGCACAAGACGAGTGTTCACTTGACTTAGTGGATCTAAGAGATGCTGGGAAATCAATAAGATGCGTGCGTGTGCTCTTTTAGCCGGACAGAGCCATCAGTCCACCTGACGTATTGACATGAGAAAGCCTCCATCTGCATTACATGCACCGGATGTCTGCAATTTATCTGCAATTTGTCATGTCTCATGCAGTTTAAAAGTTGGTTTTTCATTTAATGCAAATTTAGAAGCTAACTGTCTATGTAAGCGTTTATATATTATGGTAGTACTATAAGATGACCGATAAATCGTGTAACATTTTCTAATATCGGACTCACCAGTAAACTCCGCCATCTTGTGGCCGTTTAGAGAATCGCGTGCAGGACCGCCATAGCATCACGCGTCTGAGAGGAGACGAGACTTCAACAACAAAGCAAGTTACTTGCAACTTTCTTGCTTTGCCTTTATTAATCAGCTTTATTTAACATAACAGCCATTTTTGAACAAAAAAGATGCGTTACATAATATGCAGTTTATGCGTATACAAATATTATGTTCACATATCCTCAGGTTTGTGATCACAGGGCTTTGTTAAACAGTATTCATTAGGATTTTAATTAAAAAAACACACGTGTACTTGACATTTGTTTAAACAGAACAATATTTTCTAGGATTTTTACATTAAAAGACACATCGCTGTTCTGACTGCAGTTGTCTTCGGGGTCCTAAATTACCCATTTTCATAGATTCTAGGCCGACAAAATATGATTCATTTTGACATAACATACTAGTTGAGAAATCCAATAATGCATACGCAGTTTTGTATTATGTATTATTCCAGTTTTATTCAATGAATTTCAGTCTTTTTATCCTATTTAAAAGACCATTTTCATTATGAAACACTTATTTAAAATGAATGATCATGTCTGCAAAATTTACTCAAATTGACTCCCATGCCGTCAACATGCATTAGACTTTCTACATAATTTTTTTGATGTATAATTTACATTTATAATTATTGTTAATATTAGTGTTGCTGTTGCTTTATAAATTAAAACCTTGTAACAGTAAATAAACATCGGTCCTGCATATCGGTTATCAGGCACATAATCGTGGGAATATTGGAATCTGTATCGATTATAAAAACTCAATATTAATCGATAACTACTTTAAAGTGCCATTATCGATTCAGTGTTAAAAAATAGTGTTTTTTTGGTCAAGGTACTATGAGAACATCTTTTTAAACATCTACCATCCCATGTGGAACAATACTACGCTATACTACAGTAAATAATCGTGCAATATAGTATTTTGTATTATTTACTACAAAAGTACGGCAGTGGCGGTGGGTATCATGAGGGCAGACTGCTGACGGGTGGAATCGGTGCACACGAACACAATGTACACACATATGAGAGGTATTCGCTGATGTCATCAAGAGGCCTTTCAATGCACACTGGTGCTTTCCATTAGGGCAACAGGGCTGAATTCAGCATAACAGGGCTCTTTACGAGAAGAGTTACACTATTGTAGTCTTGTCACGGTTAGGAGTTATTGTTCGGGTTATGACTTAAAGCGATAGTTCACCTAAAAATGAAATTTGCTGTTTAAGCTCAAAATAGATTTACTCATCTTCATGGCATTTCAAACCTTTGAGTTATTTTCTCCGTGATTATATTTGAAATGTTGGTAACCGAACAACATTGAATTTCATTCTGTTGATGAACTGTTGCTTTAAGAGATCCCACAGAGCAGTTCTCTGGTCGTCCAGAAGGTGGCAGCACATCCATAAAGCATCAGCTCAGATCATGGAGACATGATTTAATATGAGGACGTGAGACTGTCCTGTTGAGGGATGTGATGTGAAACAGAGAGGGGGTCAGCAGGACAGACTGAACAATAGAGAGCTGTGTCTCACAGACTCTTAGATCATTGTTTTCAATCACTGATTAAAAAAAACATGAAAAATATCAGTGTGTTTATGGGACCATGTCACATATTGAGAGAAAGAAACTTCAGTAGATTTCTGTAGTCTTTAATAAAGGTCATAAATATACATGTTCAGCGCTGAGATCAGTATTTAATCAAAACTGACCTGTTTCACCTAATATTCGTAGTTTTGTAAAATAATTATTTGCTGCGAGAAGTTTTTTTGTCTCGTTTCCAGCACATTTTTGGAAACATCCTCAATATACTTCCACGTGAGAAGCATTTATTGAAATGCATATACGTGGAATCTGGCAAAAATCCTTTCGATATTTCTTTGCTTAAAACATGATAAAGATTTTTGCCGATGGGGTATGAAAAAATAATCTTGTTTTTACTTTCGAATGAGATCATTTTTCTCACCGTTGACAGACATCTTTTTCTAGCTCGAAGCAAAAACATCTCGACATTTTGTTCGATTTCTATGAAAGCATCTTGTATCGTTTTGCTTCTTAAGTAAATATATTTAGTTTTAAGGGTGTTTTAATTATTTTGTCATATTATTGCTCCGTATTTTTGCCTCATTTTACAATACAATTCATTAAAGTTAAATTCATTTTAATCAAGCTTGTTAATCTAACTTTGATTGAAAAGCATAACAGCTCATTTTAAATTAAGTTAGATTAATAATAGTACGCTTTTAATGAAAACGTAACACATATTCAATGTTTTGCAGCATCAACCTGTGACGTTATGTACTGTAACTGTACTGACCCTTGACCTCTCTCTCTTTTAGCAGGGCTTCATAGGAAGCCGTCCATGAGGAAGTGTGCACGGTGAAAAGGCCAAAGGTCAGAGGTCAGGATGACGACAGTAGCCGCAGAATACGAACACATGGACATCCAGCAGACGTACCAGGACAGCGTCAACAACCGCTGGGAGGACGAGTGGGACAATGAGAACAGCTCGGCCCGGTTATTCGAGCGCTCTCGCATCAAAGCTCTGGCAGGTGAGGACGTCACACGGGGGCTCCGTTAGAACCTTGAGGGGTCATGGTGTCGGCTGAGCTCAAAAACATTAGAGAGGCCAAATATTATTTCCAGGAGGCCTTTTTTCAAGCAGGTTTGAGTAGCTTTAAGTGCTTTACACCCACCCGCACCTGACAACGCTTCTGTGTGTGGGAGAGCTGCTACGGGCTGTGGAGAAACACTGTGGGCGGATGATTTTCTGAAGCATTTACTCGATTTTAAATTCACAGCTCGACACAACCGTGAGACACAGAATATATGTGACTGCTGTATACGGGAAATGGAACGCGTTACGCAAAATCATTATATCAAGACGTTTAATTCATGATACTTAATGCTAGTACTTAATGTTTTTGTAGAAGCTAACCCAGTTGAAAAAAGCAGCATCCAAACATACCCAACCAGACAACTATTTGAAATTTGTGAATTTGAGACGGCAAAAAAGTAAAGTTTTGACATGTTTACGGTAGGAAGTTAACAACTTAAAGGAACAGTTCACTCAAAAATGAAAATGCTGTCATCATTTGTCCACCTTCATGTTATTTCATACCTGTATAAATGACTTTGTTCTGATGAACACAGAGAAAGATATTTGGTAGAATGTTAGCATTGTTCAATTAGCTAAATGGTAGTCAAAGGTGTCCCGGAACTTATTGTGTTCCTGAATTCTTCAAAATATTTCATTTTGTGTTCAACCGAACAAATAACATGCAATATTATTTTTCCTACTATTTTAGTGGATGATGTCACAGAACTGACAATTGCATTCTTACAAATATCTTCCTTTGTGTTTAACAGAACAAAGACATGTATAGGGTGAGTAAATGATGACAGAAATTTCATTTTTGTGTGATCTAGCCCTTAAATATCCTAATGATTTTTGGGCATAAAAGAAAAATCGACTATTTTGATCCACGGAGTGTATTTTTGGCGATTTCTAAAAATCTTCCCCAGCTATTTAAGACTGGTTTTGTGGGCCAGTGTCAAATTTGTGAGGAGTGACCTTTAAATTGTGTGTATACATTTTAGAAAGTGTGCGAGATTAGGGATGTATATATTATATAAAGTGTGTAGTCTACATATATTGAAAGTTAAATCCGTTTGTATGTGGGATGTGTTTCATTGTTTTCCTTTATGACTTGATTCCCGTAATGTTGTGGATGGCAGTAGCATATTTCCCTCTTCTGTTTTCCATCTCGTCGGCCGTGCGCTGTGCTCTTGAGCTGCTGTGTTTACTGAGGTGTGATATTGTTTATGAGCGAGCGGATAGAGGAGAGGAGAATGCACTTAAAGCCACTGGCCGGCTACTGGAGCTGAAACAGATGTACCTGAAAAAACTTCTGCGTAAAATCTCTTCTTCTCTCTTCCGCTCGGATAGAAACCTCAATCTGTTTTTAGAGTTGCGAAAAGCCCCCATTATTCCTGCAAACGTCCTTCATTTCACGTGATTCTGTTTTTCTTGCATTCCTGGGCAGCAGAGCATACTCTCTCTCTCTCGCCCACTCTCTCTCTCTCTCTCTCTCTCTATCGCTCTGCCTGTGTATCTATCTCTCGCTCTCTCTCTCTCAGCCTTTCTCGCTCTCTCTCTCTCTCTCCATCGCTCTCCCTGTGTGTGTCTCTCTCTCTGTCTCTCTCGTTCTCCCTGTGTATCTCTCTCTCTCTTCCTCGTTTTTTGGTTCAGGTTGTCTCTGTCATTCTGTACAATCATCATGGAAATAGGAGGTCATGTAAAATATTCAAAACTATTATATCTAGTATAGATTTAGTTAAACTAGTGACATCTGGTTAAACAGTATAACTAGTCACATTACTAGTGTAGTTAAGCTAGTGATCAGTTTGCAGAGGTTATAACCATTTTTTACCCATCAACCCACATGAAAATATACTGCAGTATACAGTATTTACCACACTTAGTATTTTCTGTAATAGAAAAAAGTAATGTATAGTATTTACAAATTTATCTGTAACTTATACAGGGTGTGTAGTGTATATATAGTAGTAAAAAGTGAAGAGTACCCTATAGATGAACAAAGTGTTATAAATACATCTATAAGGGTTATTTTTCATCTATGAATTGGTCAAAGCCTTAAAAAAAGTCATCTGCTGTGACCTAGATTTATTTCAAAGTTCATTTATTTCCTTGACGTGCTTAACATTTTTTTTACAAATCTTTACAATTTAAAGTGTTTAGAAGCAAAGTATTTGCATTTCTTTATGTTTTGGTAAGTAATCATCTTTTTTTAATTTTGTAACAAAATAAACACATTTTTCCTGAATGTCGCATACAACAGATTCACTTAAGCATACGGTATCAGAGATTCATATTTCAGCCACAAAAAATAGATTCATTTTTTTATTTAATATGGTTATTTATATTATTGGTCACACCACATGATAAGTGGTCATTGACCCTAATATTGTAAAACACTATAATTTACAACAGTTTACTATATTAAACAGTAAAGTGTACCACAGTATTTCATCATGTGGGTTTACCAAAACTCTCCAAAACAACCAAATCATTAACAAAAGAGATTATGTATTTATTTTTGTCTATGAAAGATTTCTGTCTTAACAATATCACGATATTGTATTTATTTACGATTGTCCGTAGACTGAAACTACTTATTGTAGTTGTAGGTTACAAAGCCAATAGTTAATACGGTTATTTAATGCCGGATAACATTAATACGGCAAAAATACGGCTTGAATCAAACAACAAATAATTTAAAAGACATTTGTGAAACCGCAAAAAAAAAGTGTGTTTCAGAAAGTTTTATTCCCCCACAATCCACCGCACACTCTCGTTCACTTCCATTCTGGCATTATAACATGGACAGTTCACATCACATCCATTAAACCCGGCCTTTTGATGTTTATAGCCATTCAAACAGCCTGTTTTATTTAGAAATTAAATAGCGTTTCATGAGTAAAATAGGTTGTGAAGTCGTTTAACCTCAACTTCACAGCTTTCTATCAACAGCCCTCAACCGATACTGATGCCAAAACAGGAACTGAAAGTATGCAGCGCTCACGTTCAAACCGTCCGTTCTTCATACTCGACTATAAACCTCCAACATTTCTCGAGATGTTTATATGTGCAGGAAACTCTTAAACTGGGGTCCGTCAGTGGATCAGATGGGAAGTCTGATATCACGCCAGCTCTCCTCCCTGAGGTCTGATAAGTCAGGATTCTGAGTCGGCATACCACGCTAATGTGGACCATGTGCTGGAGTAAAAGAGGGGCCAGCGCTCCTACATCAAACCCCCCCAGACACCCCACGGCTCAGGGATGCCAGATTGAGACAAAATCAGCCGTTTAATTGCGTTAGGAGCAGAAAACAGAACGTTTTTACTGTAAGCGTGTCTTGTGTTTATCACAAGATGTTGTTTCAGATAGTACACAGATCTTTACTGTATAACGTCTAAAATTGGTCTTTAAGCATCCATAAATTATTAATAGACCCCTCAATTGTTTAGTTTCCTACACGCACACACATTAGAGGTTGTGTCAGGTGTAGGTTTGTGAGGGAACGTACTAGTGTTTCCACCAATGAAACGCCAGCATCTAAATTATTGACAGGTTTGGTGAATAATAAATGGGCGGGATGTCGGTCTGCTCGAGTTGCCGTGGGTCCATCTCGCAAAACTCATTTTGTTCACGCAAGAACCTTCCTTTTTTTCCCCAATGGAATAACGTTTCAACTTTGTCTCAGATATTTCTCCAAAGTCTTAATGTGAAAGCTAAATGAAAGCAACTGAGATGATTGTTGACCTACCGAGTTTGTCGCTTAGAAATGAAGCGTTTTAGATGATTCGATCTCGGGCGAGATGAGAAACGTTGAAATCTTCGACTCGTCTTCGGTGTGGCGGCAGATCTGAGCACAGTCTGAGACGCTTTGCCGTCCTTTTTCTCAGATCTCAAAAGATTTCGTGTGCTCTCAATTTCGTCTCATTGCTGTTTAGGAGGAACAAAAAGCATATTTTAGTCATCCGACAAACGTATTCTTATATTAACGCTCATGTACCAAGTATAATATTTGCTTAAGCATTAATATGTGTTAGAATTGTGGGATGGATTACGAGTTCATGGAATGTCTAGTGTTGCATGTTTATATGGTCATAATATGACGGAAACTCCCACAAAACCTCAATCCTTCCTTTTTCCTTCCTCTGCTGCGTTTGTCGGCCAGATGTCTGTAAAAAATCGCCACAATTTCAGCTTTGTGAGAGCATTAGATCCCTTTCATGCTTCCAAACCCTTCACGCACATGCTATCAGCAGTGAAATCGATCCGGTTTGCTGGAAGCAGCACTTTTGAGCTTGGTGTCAAAGAAGTGCAGTTGTGTTCTTACGCTCCCTGTGGGATTGCGCAAGAGCGTTTTTTAAGATCATGTAAAATTGCACGGTGAATTTTGTCTCCGTCGGCTTGCCAAAGGGGCCCGTTGTATCAGCGCCAACGAAAACAACCACAGCTACATACATTTATTCCATCGTGTGTATAAAACAACACATCTGACATGCATTTCTGAGAAAATGTTGCCTGAGCGTCGTTGTCATATTTTTCATATTTCTTTAGTCTTCTGCAATATCAGGTAACATCTTAAACATACGTCAATACTGACAGAACAGACAATATGAGAGAAATGATCTTGTGAAGTTATGGATCCAAGGATCTTAAGATCAGAATGTCAAAGAGACTTTTGGCTGGACTCAAGAAACAAGAAAACAGAAAGCATTCAGAATGCATCAGGGCCGTGGCGGGACACGCATTCCCAATTCTTTCCTTACGTTTGCTTTATTTCTCGGAGGCCCGACGTGTAAAGTTCACATTACTTTGGAACATCTGTTGTTCATTGTTTCGTTAGGTTATTTCCTCGGCCGTGATGCTTAAAATCTTCGTGAACCGGTAGATGCGATCGTTTTTACTACTGTATTTTGACGCATTTCCTCGTTAAATGCAATTTCGTATGAGACAAATAGGTGGGCGGGGCTTTAGTCTTTCTCTGCTATTTGATTGGATGTGATAAAACAGCCGTTGCATTTTGAAATGCATCTGCGAGCAGACTGACAGTTGAAAGGGAGGAGCTAACGGATGCTCCGCCCAAACCGTCTAACATGCCTCATTTGAGATAGTCATAACAGGAGGTGCATTTTCAGATTTTAACTAAAGATTATGAGGGCACATGAATTTAAAAAAGAGAATGACCCACATTGATCAACTATTTACAATAAACGCTGCAAAATTTCATGAAAAAATGGGCATTGTCAATTTTTATTTCACTGGGACTTTAAAGAGAGATGAACCGTAGATGTATAAACCGTCTTCCAGGAAGTTCCCCTCCCTTCTCAGTCCTCCACAGCTGAAAGTCAGCGGGCGTGAAGGATTTCAGATTCGCTTTTGACACAGAGCAGAAGTGTAGACGGAGGTGAATTGCGAGCGCTGTCCGGCCGGAGAGGGACACGTGGGCATCTTGTGACTTCACGATGATAACAGTCGTCTGTGTTTCTGCACAAACATCCCGAACAGGCGTAACGCCCTCGGGCCCCGATCCCACGCTGAATGTAATTCAACATTGTTTCGTTCAGGAATACGTGATCATGGGACACGTTGGGTCACATTTTTGGTATCTCATGGTTCTGTGAAGATGATGGAGGAGAAAGTGATGACGGTCATGAACATAAAGCAACACTGTCTGTGCCATAGTAAAACCACGATTTTTCAATTAAATATTTGGGTTGATAAAGACGAGATTTATTTTAAGTACTATAGTTATATCTATCATTTTAACATCGTGCAGACATTGTACATTTGGTAAGGGTGTTGTAAGGGATGTTCTGTTGCGGCGGTATTTTTAGGGTGTTCGTTTCTATGAATATTTTGCTATCTTTCGGGATTAGACAAACCAGGACTTTCATTGTTTGATACCCTATTTGTCGTACCATTCCACAGTTCGCCCAAAAGTGAAAATGATGTCATTATTTATTCAGTCTCATGTCATGTCAAACCTGTATGACTTTCTTCTGCAGAACACAAAAGAAGATATTTAGCCAACCGAACAACCCTGAACCCCATTGACTTTCATTGTATTCGAGACATTTATCAAAATATCTTCTGTTGTGATCCACATAAGAACAACATGAATAAATACAGGGTAACAGAGTGTTTAGTTTTGTGCATACTGCCCGTTATGACTCGCGGGTGCTTTAAGCAGTCCTGTTTTTTGTCATGTGTAAAGCAAAGCAGACAGGATCTATTCGCCATCATCAATGCATTGGTAATGTTCTCCATGTGAATACCTTTTAAGAAAGCTCTGTATCTCTTTACGACTCCCGACACGAATGTGTGAGATTCCCGAGCGGGAATTAGCAGATATTTGTTTAGCAGGGGAGTGCAATTTAATCCCCAAACTCTGAGAAGTAGTTCAAAGTCTGCATTCATTGTGGACATCTCTCCTCATCTTGCAAGCAAACGGAGGATCAGGGGGGACGTCTGTAACTGGATGGTTGTTAGTCGTGTTTTAGACAGGATGCGGGTCAGTAGGACGTTCCAAGAACGACATTCCGGGTTTATTATGAGACTCGTTTCGGTCCTTCATGACCAGAATAACAATGCGTGGAAACAGGGGTGACTTCCTGTTTAGCCTCCACCCCCGTTTCTTTCTGGAGACGTGGTACGGCCCATCTCCTCCTCCTCATTTCATTGTAATGAGGCGGTGACATCATCGGCAAACACACTGGCCGAGCCGCTGATGAAATTACAACCTTCTTGCCCGCCTCCTCTGCTCCGTTGAAGTTGTGCTGGGTGTCACAAAACCTCTCCATTGCCTCCTTTAGTTTCAGACCGGGCTGGTCTGTTCGTCCCAAACAGGCTGCAGGATTTTTTGTGTCCTGGTTAAGTTTGTAAGGGTTTTGGGAGGTGAGGGACAGGAGGAGGGGCATTTGTGTGCGTGAGGGGGGAGATGCTGCTTTTGAATGGACGGACTGAACAATCGCACCGCTGCATGAGCGTGTCTTGTGAGAACGCTGGATAGGGTCGGAGACCTTTCGCATTTCACAACTGGATGCCTTTTGTTTTAGCGTGCGCCGCGGAGGCAGGAGTGTAAAGGGATTGTGCGCGGATCCCTTTCTTTCTTTTTTTCTCCGTCCGTCCCTTTCTGTGGTTTCCCGGGAGGTTTGAAGGAATCTGGAAATAGTTTCCCTCTCGGTCAGGGATCATGGATTTGGAGTGGGAGTCCGGGGGGCCCGAGGGCTTTTATCAGGAGCCCAGTTACCCCGCGCAAACGGCCTTCAACTATAACCAGCTCGAGGGGCGCTTCAAACAGCTGCAAGGTAAGCGACCGTTGTTATGCGATGCTTATGCGTGATGGAGAACTTGCACCTTTGCAATGCAACGTGTGTCTTTCAACGCAGCTCGAGAGGGTTTGTGTTGTGCCCCTTAATCCTCGTGCACATGAGGGGTGTGGATGTAGTTTTTTAGAATAAGTAAAGACTTCAGACAGTCCCCCCAAAAAGCTTTTTTTTGCATTCAAACATGAATTCGACTCACCTCCCCCAAAACACTCAATAAGGGGGCGTCTCGCCCTGAATGGGTCGTCATAGACAACAATAGAGATCCCGGTCAGGTGGGAGCGGTTGTTTTGTTCTGCTGACCTGACGGAGGGTTGCAGGGTCTTCTTACGCATTTCAACAGCAACTGCTAATGAGTCTGGCTGTTTGTTTTTAAATGAGCGAAAGATCCACGTGAGGCCTGACTCCTTTGTTTTTATTCGTGGCTTGAACACCTGGACAGAAGGCTTGCGGGGTTAAATGCACGAGCGTTATTGACGCTGCTAGACTTTAAGGGGTTGTGTTGTATTTATTCAGCTGGTTTTTGGACAGAAGCTCAGATGCACCTCTGCAGGATTGATCGATCAATAGATGTTCTGCGCTCAGCACTTTCACACGTTTACTCTATTACCCGAGTTTACCGTGACTGTGGTGTGAATGTGCAGACTCTTTGTGTTTAATGCTTACAGTTCTCTGTGACCCATGGCTTTACATATCGCTTTCTTAATTATGTTGAGAAGAGATGACGGTTCATGACGCTGTAGAAATGTCATTAATAATAAGATAGATAGATAGAATGATAGATGGATAGACTGATAGATGGAGAGAAAGAGTGAGAGAGGGATGGATAGATATATGGATAGATAGAGAGAAAGAGGGATGGATGGATACTGTAGATGGACTGATAGATGGATAGAGAGAGAGATGGATAGATGGAAGGGTGGATGGATAGATATATGGATAAATGGAGAGAGAGAGAGAGAGAGATGGATGATATATAGATGGAGAGAGAGATATGGATAGATATATGGAGAGATATATGGATAGATAGAGAGAGAGAAAGAGGGGTGGATGGATGGATAGATAGATGGATGGATAGATAGATAGATAGATAGATAGATAGATAGATAGATAGACTGATAGATAGACTGATAGATAGATGGATAGATTGATAGATAGACTGTTAGATAGATGGACTTATAGATAGACTAGTAGATAGATAGACTGATAGATGGAGGGAGAGATAGATGGAGAGGAGAAAGGCGAGGACATAGAAGAACCATTTTTGGTTCCACAAAGAGCCATTCAGTCAAAGGTCCTTTAAAGAACATATTTTCGGACTGTTTTATAATCAGAAGAACCTTTTTTATGGAACCAAAAGGTTCTTCTATTTTACATCAAAACATCTTTGAAGCACCTTAAAGTGTACAGTACACTACTCAAAGTTGTGAAAATTGGAAAAAAAACTAATTTGTGATTTTATTGACACCACATTTTGCACAAATCATAGCAAAAGTTATCTTCCTAAACATTTCAATCTTTGTCGTTTTTAAACACACAGCATGAAGATGATATTTCTTTACATTATAGCCTACAGGATAATCACATAAATGACTTTATCAGGCTTTCTTCTTCACAGATGTCAGCTCCAAGTTAAGCATGTGATCTGTGGTCACGGCGCACTTTAAAATGTGATGCCTGTAATGACGCCATGATTCAGTTTCAGTTTGATGCTCATGTTGACTTGTATGATCTTGTACGAGCTTTCACGTTCAGTCAGAAGTTACGAATATATTTGCCTTCTTATCAAAGGTGCACATTCATGTACAGTTTGCTTAAAATGTGGATGCTGACTACACAAGTACATTCTTGAACCCTCAGCGATATCTGCGATGAGCCAAGATAAATGACACATTCTTGGATAGCGTCTTGTTCTATTGTACGAGCCCGGGGACGAACGTTTAACAGTCTAAACAAAAGATTCAGCTCGCTTGTGTCCCAGAGAGAGTTCACTGTTAGTGAGGATGCGTCCGGCTGCTGGTGGAAGTTTTGTGTTTTGTATGTAACTTGACTCGTAACGGACCTCTCCGGACGTCACCGCGAGCCAAGGAGCTCCTGCGTCGTCCGCTGAAGTCCATCTTTTGTTCTCCAGGCGTCTTGTTGCCAAACCGCCCGGTCTTCTCAATGACCTTCTGTTCGCCTGTTGGCAGGGATACGGTGGCTGAAAGCGAGACGTCGGGTCGCTGTGAGGATGTGAGCTGTTATACTCTTGATTTACTCAATGAAGTAATGTGAAGACAGCGGAGGGTTTGGCATGCGATGTGTATATACGGTCAAAGCTGACGGTGCACTCGTGAGGCGTCAATGTCATGTTGTTCTAAACAAGTGATTGTTTTTTTCAGCCGAACACACGGTGGAAGTGAAACTATCCTTCTGACGGTTACACACAAGATGCAAATAACTTGATGTTTTTAATGGGAGATGAAGACTGATGCTCGGCCGCACACGCTCTATCACTTGACTTCATTATCATCTGAAAGTTAGGGCGTAGTTCAGATTGTAGACCATTCACACTGTTTTTTGGGTGATATGCTCCTTCCATATGTGTTTTAGGCCGATCGTAAATCCAGAATCTGATCTCCTCATTCAGACAGAATGTTCCCTTGTAGCATCGTTCATCATTGTCTCTGTGACACAGAAGGATCTGCAAGTTCTCCGGGCTGCCACCGCAGGAATGTGATCACTTTACGTGTCCCGTGACAAACACACGGACACTTTCCCTCTCGCCGTGGTTGTTTAAATGTAACAGGAAATGTTTGAGTTTCTATTGAGATCTTGAATAATATAAACTCTCGAGAAATCTGAGCTGAACGTCTGAGACACAGATGAGATCTTTCCATTCGCTTCCATTTCATCTCATCGATGTCTAGGATAAATAGATATTAAAGATCTGTTATTTCGCTTTCTTAAAGGCCGCCTCTGTCATCTGGAAAAATATGAATTCATTAATATCTTGTG
This sequence comes from Triplophysa tibetana, assembly GCA_008369825.1. Taxonomy (NCBI): domain Eukaryota; kingdom Metazoa; phylum Chordata; class Actinopteri; order Cypriniformes; family Nemacheilidae; genus Triplophysa; species Triplophysa tibetana. The sequence continues at coordinate 948,698 of CM017911.1, read as the reverse complement.
TATATAATATTCCGAAACATAAGATCCTGCCCCGCCCTACATTAGCTCTCAGTCCGTATACAGTGTCACTCAGCAATACATCACGTTATAGAAATGTAATGTGTTTATTTTAAGTTCTCTACATGTGTTTCTCATCATCACGCAAGAATTCGCGCACATAAACAGGCCCTGAATGTCTTTATTGTTTTTAACCGTAGTCCAAACACTCGGTTGTAAGCAGAAAGTGTTGAAACTCTGAGCCCGGAGCTGAAGTCGATCCTCTGACCTCAGATCTGTCCACTCCGCACCGGACGTCTTAGGAATTCCATTGTGCTGACGTTCACGCCGCAGGATGCAGATAAATCTGAGGGAAAGGAAGCCGCCCGTCCTCCACCTTTCTCAGACCGTCCAGCGCTCTTGTTTTCATTGTTTGCTTCAGGATGTCCTTCTTCGCGTCGCGGTCTGACACGCATCGATTTCGGAATAGAAAATGTTGAAAAGCTGAACTCTCTTATCGGTGACCCTTCGGTGTGTTGAAACTGTTTGGAGCGTGTTGTGTAAACGCTGTAAGAATGGAAGTGTCGTGAAGAATGCTGTGGTCCTTTATTTTAGATTCAGACGCTGCTTTGATTCAATCATGAGGCTGTAAACATCTACAGAGGTGAAACGTCTGTCTGCTGGAGATGAGTTTATACAAATGTTTGTTTTGGTTAAACATTATCACACTTTAAAGATTGTTCACAGCAATGCCACAGAAGAAGCATTTTCGTTTCCTCTAAGATCCATTCAGTCAAAGGTTCTTTAAAGAACCATCTCGTTCCGACCGTTTTATAATCTGAAGAACCTTTTTTGAAAAATAAATGTTAAAGGTTTTTTATGGAACCGAAAGGTTCTTCTAAGGCGTCAACGAATCTTATGAAGCATCTTTTTTTAAAGAGTATTACAGACATATTCTATGTGTTCAGGGTCGGCTCAACCAGTGCACACCAACCATCCCTGATGCTTTCTGTCTTTGGGAAATATAGGATGATTGTATTGTCTTATATTTAATAATTATTGTTAATATTCACTGCAAAAAAATATTTATTAATTGGTATTTTTCTTGTTTTCCAGTACAAAAATATAAGAATTCTTGAATCGAGATGCATTTTCTTGTTGAGCAAAACGACCGGTCTTGTTTTTTAAATAGAATCCAAGAAAGTTCAATGAATTTGTGTTTAAAACAAGCAAAAAAAATCTGTAAATGGGGTTAAAAAAGATATTGAATAATATAAACTTGAATTTAGATGATCAAGATGATTTTTCCAAGGCCATCGGCAAATTTTGTTTGCTTGTTTAATGTACAAATTCATTGAATTTTTTTATATTTTTTGTTAAAAACAAGACTGGTCATTTTGCTTATCCAGAAAATGCATCTGGATTCAAGAATTCTTAGATATTTGTACTGGAAAACGAGACAAAATATCCAAGTAAGAAAGTAATATTTTGCAGTGTGACAGTTAATATCCAAAATTAAGAGACATTGAAGTTACTTTTCTGAGATTCATAGACAACCTAGTTTTTGTTTCTCACAGCTCCACAAGACGTCTGGATATCCTGACAATGCTGTCTTTGTGTGTGCACAGGATGAGGTGTTGGTTTGCTTTGAGGTCAGAAAACAACGTTTTTGAGGATGTATGAAATCAAACAATCCAGAACCATCGCGACGCGCTTTCAACACCCCCCCGTCTTTTTGCCCTGAGCCGGTTCAGAGGTTAAATAAATGCAATGTGGGTTTATAATGACTTGACAGTAACTCCGCCCCTTTCATCAGATTGACCCCTGACCTGATCCGATGTCCAGACACAGGTATTGATTTATCTGAACGGTCTGTGCTGTGTTTACCCTTGACTTCAGACATCACCTTCAACATTTGTCATGTCACTAACAATCTCTTTCACATCACGGCTGATTCTTTCTCTTGTTGTGAGTGTGTCATATCGTCATTTATGTTCCAGCTTTCAGGTATTAAGTTGGCATGAACACACTGGTGCGCGTGCGATGAGTTTATAACGTCGCATGCAGCGGGACGGCTGAAGGGGAACGAGGAGCAGGTTTTCTCAACCTTCACTCCAGATGCCATTGCATTCCTGCAGTCTTCCCTGCGGTTTCGGCCTGGACGAGGGAATGAACACTGCCGCCATTGTTTTCCCTACCCACAGTCCATTGGGAATATCCGCAAGCTTGACTAATATGTAGCGTTTGGTGGCAATAGTTGAGATAGAATCATGTTACAATGCAGCCATAGTTCAGTCTCAGTGTCTGCTTGCTTATGAGCCGGAGACAGAAATGAGATTGTGTTCTAAAATCGTCTTTTATTTTGAGAAAAGCATGCTGTAATGCATGTTGTCTTCAGGTTCAAAAAGATCTTAAAGGCACAGTTCACCCAAAAATGAAAATTCTGTCATCGTTCTGCTGAACACAAAGAAAGATATTTTGAAGAATGCCCGCATCAAAACACATCTCGTCCCCCATTGACTCCTGTAGTATTTATTTCCCCAACTATGCACTGCAAAAATGACTTTTTTAGTATGTTGGTCTTGTGTTCCATTACAAATGTTTGAACATTTCTTGATGAATAAATCAGCCTAAGAGAATAAGTCTTGTTTGTAGAACAAAAATGTCAATTTGTACTTAAACAAGCATAAAAATCTGCTAATGGGGTGAGGAAAATAATCTTGAATTAAGTGACTATCGACCTTAATTCAAGATTATTTTTCTCAATGGGGGATGCGATCTGTTTGGTGTCTGACATTCTTCCAAATATCTTCCTTCAAATGTCTTTCATTTTTGAGTGAATTGTCCCTTTAACTGTGTCAACGTTCATTTGACTACTCTTTAGTCTCATTCCACCGACAAAAATGTCTCATTCGTGTATTTTAATTTTTATAAATACGCAAGGAAACATGAGACACAGCTGGTAATAAAATGAGAAATGTGTTCAATCTTCTGACTGTTTAAAGAGCAATCTGTTAGTATGATGGGATGGGTCAGTGCTGATGTGTCAGATGCCCAACGTTGTTAGTTTGTTTGTTTTTATTTGAATGACAGCTGGATGAGAGATCTGTTGTGTATGTGACACTTGTCATTGGTTACATGTGTAAAGCAGACGTTGAGCAGATGAACCTGCTGAGACTCTCTTGAAATATTTGGATTCGGCATGAAGAGTACACCAAGAAGTGAGTGTTAAGAAGAAGACGGTCCGTCAGATGTCCGCTTGGCACTTTTCTCTGTGTTTAAATGTGAAAGTGTTCATGAAACATTGTGGTTTTTGATGTGTAATTTGCTTCGGCCGCAGGATCGTGGATATTGTGATGTGAATCATTTCCGCAAGTTCTGCTTTCATCGAGCATTTACTATAATATAATGTAGGTGAATCATGTTCTGTTAAAACGAAAAGAGAAATAAGAAACCTATTTTAGGACTCTTTAGACACTATGCAATGTCACATTGTGACGGTTACGCATACGAAGCGTTTATTTAAAAACAGACTTATCTGAAAACAAGTTTTTTATTGCGTAATCATGTTTTTATTGTTTGTGTTTGCATTAGTGAGCTGTATTTTTCTATTATTCTTTTTATTATTTAATCGAAATAACCCAACTGCAGTTTGAAATCATTATAAATGCACAATAAAAAAATGTACATCCGAAATTTCCACACTTTAAAAAAAATTTGGACTGGGTGCGTTTTTCACATATCTAGCAAACATTATATAAAATACAAACATTTTGGACTGTACGTGCAAAGACCTTTAGTATTTATTTACGTTTGACCTGGATGTGTTTTTGACCCATGCAACAATTTGAGTCTAAATTTGTCAGTGAGACTGAGCTCACGTTATGACCCTCTGACCTGACGGATGTTCCTCTTCCTCTCTTTGTTAAATGTGTTTGGTTGTTTCTGGAGCTGTCAGCTACACGAACTCCATCTCATTTCTCTTTAGCCTCATTATCTGTGTGTGTCTTGTACCTGATTTCAGTCTAATCGTGTGGACCGCAGAACAATTGAACTCGACGTTTACGTCTGTGCGTGGATAAGAATGCAATAACAGGAACATTGGGAGGATTATAAATAAATTCTGCGGCGTTCATGCATTTGGACCGCTCCGCCGAGGGCGGAGTCACGCAGACCGGCATAAACACGGTGGTCTGCTGAACATTGTTTGCTGGATGAATTGTCTGCTAGCATGTGAATTATAGGATGATGGTGGTGAAAAGGAAAGACAAGAGGTTGGTTGAGATGTTGGGTGAACGTTCCGTGAACTTTGAATAGCCACAAAATGTCCAAAAACATTCACCGTGAAGATTGTTTTGCTAAAAAAACGTTGCAATATTTAGGGACCACAACAACCAAAAACTACATTTGTGAGATTCTTTTTATTGTATTCGTCAGAATTGGTGTATTTAATGTATTTAATAAAAGTCTTTGTGTCCTCTTACAGACGAGCGAGAGGCCGTGCAGAAGAAGACCTTCACCAAATGGGTGAACTCTCACCTGTCGCGTGTGTCCTGCCGGATCACGGATCTGTACATGGACCTTCGAGATGGACGGATGCTCATCAAACTGCTGGAGGTTCTGTCAGGAGAGAGACTGGTGAGTGATGATGTCATCAGCAGGGGCGGAGTCTCGCTCTGCTTTAAGAGCATGCTATTTTTTTCTCATCGTTTGATTCAGTCGTTATCTCTCAGCGCTACCGGTTGTGGCAGGTTTCATCATCTGAATGATAGTGTTTTAGCGGCGCGGCCCTGTTTGGATGATTTACTCCAGTGGTTTTATCGTTACACAGATGATTAACTCGTGCGTTATCTAATTTCTTTAAACGCTTCTTTCCTTCTCAAACTCTCAATGTGAGCGGTTTTTATCAAGCATTTATAGTGCATTATTTTTAACTGCTTATCATTTCTTCACACCGGGGCAAATGTGAGCCATCTGGAGCCTGTTAGAGAAAGTTTTAGGATCGTGAATGAACACATCCAGTGCATGTTTTACAAAAAGCATTAAAAAAATAAAATAAATGCAATTTATTTTTTTCAATGACAAATCATTTTTCAAAGCCATATTAAATAATACACATTTTTTCTCATTTAAAAACAATCATTTTTGTTTCATCCTTTATTCCTTTTACTTTAAGTTCAATCTTATCAATATTAAATGAAATGTGAATATTTCCTTTTATCTATAAAATTAAATCTTTATCCCATGTTACAAATATTGCAAATATGGGATTGAACAATGTTTTCATTACTTTAATAATTAATTACTTTAAGTAGTACTGTTCTTTTTTAAAAAACAATATTCAGTTTCATTTAATATTATTTCATTGCTGTATAACACGACCTGGACATTTGTAGGATTCACACAGATCATCATCCTAACGGTCAATATCATCTATATGTTTGTTATATTTCACGGTTTCAGTACTGACCTAAAGTCAAACTTTAACCTCTGTCACGGGGTCACAACCTTTCTATTTAACAAGCTTGTGACGGATAAGACATTGAATAAGTGGAACATGTGACCAATATGTATGGCCTCTGAAAGACTCAAGATTCAACTTTTCACCCTGAATGTGTCAAAAGGACCACATGTGATGAATGTGTTCAGCGGGATAGTCACCACCAGAGAATGTTTAAGGTTTGATCCGCTTTGAATAAAAGCATCTGTCAATTGCATAAATGTTAACGGACTCATTATAAAAAATAGTTTGAGTCACGGCTGACGTGTGTGTGATGTGTCCACGTGTTACAGGAGAGTTTGTGTTCACACATTCATTCACTATCCTTGAAGGCTGTTGATAAGATAACTTCTCACATCACCGGCCAACACAGAACACTCCTTCCTTTTGAATTTCCTCTGCGTTCTATAGCAAGGACACTCGCAGTCAAATCTCACATGCGTTTTCCGACCTCCTGCTCTTATACGGAGACAACAACTTCTGTAGATAAGCTCGCTGACAATCATTGTTGGCTTTTGCCAGCGGATAAAGTGAAGCTTAGCTTGAATTTCAGCCCTGTCCAGTTCTCTGTCAGTTCACAAACAAGATCAGTTTACACAAGTGAATGGAGCCCATCCTGAAGACGATAACGTCTACACTTCATATCATTCTGAGACATCAGTATCAACATTGACCAACAATTGAAGTCACGTGAATCCTCAGATGAGACGGTTACGGTAAAGCAACAGCCATAAATGTCCCGATCCGATATTTCATCTGAACGACAGTAAATATGACACTAGCTGAACCCTTTTATGAAGTCTATGTGTTTATCTTGTGCTTGGATACGGAGTAAAGTGTTCAAACAAAAGATTCATTCATTCTTAACACATTCTGAACACTGAATGGGAGTCACTGATGTGGGTTTTATAAATGAAACCAAAGAAAATGTGTCAATCTTCTGAGCGTTTGATTTTCTGTATTAGGCAGGAAATAGATCAAATGTACACAATAATGAAGGAAGGACATTTTCACTGTGAAGAATTGAACGAGTGCCAATATGACCAAATGAAAGTAGTTGAAAGCGCAGAATGGACATGAATGTCTGAATGTTTAGGCCTTTGTTGTAAATGTAGAGCTCTGAACACAACACAACCAAGAGTGCTGATCCTGTCCGTGTCAGAAGAAGAAAATGAAGCCATAAAAAACAAAGACTATTACTTATAATCATTTATTTTACTGTTTTTAAAATAGAAATAGAAATATCATTTTTATCAAAATAGCTTTTTTGCCCTCAAGACTGTCATATCCAGATCCAGACAACATTTTTATTTGATCTTATTTAAGGTCTAGATTTTAATCTGAGCTCTTTTCGTGGACTCTTGTGATTGGCAGATGATGTGATTGAAATGACTCTCATACAAAAATTGCTCTGAAAGGACGAGCAGCCCTACTGGTATCCAATAGAAATCTGCCCATGTCATCACTGAATGTCACGCTGCGTCTCTGCATCACAGGGCTGCGTCTGCAGTCTGTGTGTGTGCTGTGTGTGTCTGTAGTCTGTGTGTGTCTGTAGTCTGTGTGTGTCTGTAGTCTGTGTGTGTCTGTAGTCTGTGTGTGTCTGTAGTCTGTGTGTGTCTGTAGTCTGTGTGTGTCTGCAGTCTGTGTGTGTCTGCAGTCTGTGTGTGTCTGCAGTCTGTGTGTGTCTGCAGTCTGTGTGTGTCTGCAGTCTTTGTGTGTGTGTGTGTGTGTGTGTGTGCAGTGTGTGTCTGCAGTCTGTGTGTGTGTGTGTGCAGTGTGTGTCTGCAGTCTGTGTGTGTGTGTGTGTGTGTGTGTGTGCAGTGTGTGTCTGCAGTCTCTGTGTGTGTGTGTGTGCAGTGTGTGTCTGCAGTCTGTGTGTGTGCAGTGTGTGTGTGTGTGTGTGTGTGTGTGTGTCTGTAGTCTGTGTGTCTGCAGTCTGTGTGTCTGCAGTGTGTGTCTGCAGTCTGTGTGTGTGTGTGTGTGTGTGTGCAGTGTGTGTCTGCAGTCTGTGTGTGTGTGTGTGTGTGTGCAGTGTGTGTCTGCAGTCTGTGTGTGTGTGTGTGCAGTGTGTGTCTGCAGTCTGTGTGTGTGCAGTGTGTGTGTGTGTGTGTGTGTGTGTGTGTGTGTGTGTGTGTGTGCAGTGTGTGTCTGCAGTCTGTGTGTGTGTGTGTGCAGTGTGTGTCTGCAGTCTGTGTGTGTGCAGTGTGTGTGTGTGTGTGTGTGTGTGCGCAGTGTGTGTCTGCAGTCTGTGTGTGTGTGTGTGCAGTGTGTGTCTGCAGTCTGTGTGTGTGCAGTGTGTGTGTGCAGTGTGTGTCTGCAGTCTGTGTGTGCGCAGTCTTCACATTTACTTTTATTCACTTAGAATAAACGGATGTTTTTATCCAAAGTGTGTGTGTTTGTGCAGTGTGTGTGTGTTTGTATGTGCACATCTGCGTCTGCAGTCTTCACATTTATTTTTATTAATGTGTGTGTATGTGTGTGTGTGTGTGTTTACTGGTATGCATTACTAAAGGTCCCACAAAGATAGTAATACCAGTAGATTTTGATCTTGTGGGGACATTTTTCAGGTTGGCTTATAAATCGTACAGAATGATATTTTTCAAAATAAAAAAATGCGGAAAGATCTTTGTGATTATTAGGTTTAGGTGTTGTGGTAGGGTTTATATCATAAGTCTATGGCATGTCCCCATAAGAACTGGAAACCAGTGTGTACAGTGTGTATGTTTGCACTGTGTGCGTGTGTGTGTGTTTGTGTACATCAGCAGTCTTCACATTTACTTTTATTGATTTAGACTTTTTTTATCCAAAGTGAGTGTGTTTGTGTGTGTCTGCGTGCATTTGCTGTGTTTGTTTGTGTTTGTTTGTGTTTGTTTGTTTGTGTGTGTTTGTGTGTGTGTGTGTCCGCGTGCATTTGCTGTGTGTGTTTGTGTGCGTGTGTCTGTGTCTGCGTGCATTTGCTGTGTGTGTGTGTGTGTATGTGTGTGTGTATGTGTTTGTGTGTCTGGGTGCATTTGCTGTGTGTGTGTGTGTGTGTGTTTGTGTGTGTGTCTGTGTGCAATTGCTGTGTGTGTGTGTGTGTGTTTGTGTGTGTTTGTGTGTGTGTCTGCGTGCATTTGCCGTGTGTGTGTGTGTGTGTGTGTGTCAGCATCTCTGGCAGCAGGTCCTCTTACCCACTCAGCATGGATCATACCCACCCTTCCTCTCTCAAAGGGAGAACAGGCATCCACCTCTGCCTTGTTCTGCCTCTCTGCCTCTCCAGCCCATTAGTGAAATGCTGTCACTTCACCTTATTACACCCCCCAAGTATCAGCTGCTGATTGAGCGATCTCTCTAAGCATGATGGGATATTCAGTCCTCCAGGGACATGAGCCCTCCGGCCTCTGCTCACAAGCTCATCCATTATTTCACAGCGGCTTTCTCCAGCCACATAACGGCCACTCCTCAGTGCAAAGTCTTCTCAAGACCACTGAGATATTTTACAACCTGGTTACTCATTTACTGCTCATTTAGTGCACAAAAGAAAAAGGCGTTCTTGGAAATCCCAGAGCAGTGTTTCTTTTGTATGCCTTTGTTCATTCAAAAGCGAAGAGTGTCATTTCTGAACCACTTGACTTTCTTCTGTCATCCATTGTCGGGACAAACAGCTTAGTGCCACAGAACGGCGTGTAGGGATACAGGCAGCATGTGAAGTGTCCCTTCATAGTGCACACACTACAGTCCTCACCATGTAAATAATAGCGTCGTCCCTCCAGAGGTGTTTAATATATTATCATCAAACATGTTTCCAGCGAGACCATCTGTCAGAAAGATAAAGAGCCGATGAGCTCGTCCGGCGCAGAGACGCGTCGCCACCGGAACAAACGCCTCAGCGTCTTCACCTCAACCTTACAGCTCGAGTTTCCACAGGAGATCAGAATATAACACCTCTGTTAACTCTTACCATCTGCTCGTATGAACAAAAGACATCGGGAATGAAAGTGCGGAATTAAACATGTGACAAAAGACTTATCTAAACTCATAAAGTGACAAGCACAAGATGAAAATGTTACATTTGTGTTTTTAGGATGTTTTGAAAGGTGGCTGAACTCATTTGATTTAAATATGTTACCAGGGTGAACAAGCGACCCGTGATATCATCATTTTGAAGGTCTCGAGATGTTAGGTGTCATGGAGATGCATTATAGTTTGTTTTGTAATGAGCAATATTTTTATCATCTCAGAAAACATGTAGCTTAATAAACGCACTTTTAGGTGTCATCACTTCGACACTCAGTTAATGATTTAAGTCTTGACCTGCAGTGTTGAGTGTAACTAGTCACCAAGTAATAACTTGCTGTCATTTAATTACTTTCCCTTGAAAAAGGAAAGTAAGGGACTACTCACATTTTTTCTGAAATTTAATAAGTGACCTCTGATGTAATTAAGCTAAAAACTGTGTGCAATATGTGTGTGTACAATAGTAGAATTGATACCAAAATTCAAAGACTAACTTTAAAATCCGTGCTTTAATGTATAATCCTTACATTTATAAAACTTTGGTCAGTTTACTTTATATAGATTTATATTATCTATTTTAATGAATTAAGAGTCATTTCACGTCTACACTTGAATCACGTAACTAATCAAACTTTATGTAGGATATAGAAAATGATAAGTAATAAGTAATTTAATACTTTTTGGAGAGATTCATTTGTTCTGTTATCTAATGACACTATTGAATATGTAATTAGTAACTAGTAATTAATTACTTTTTCGGAGTAGCTTACCTGACACTGTTGACTAGTGATGAGTTGTGACTTAAAAAACGTAAATTGCATAACTAATATTGATAAAATAAAGTGATTTAAAACAGTGTGTTGTCATCACGTTAACCCGCTGAAAATTTTTTCAAAAGTTCAACAAGACTTTTATCTTCTATCTGTCGGCAGCCGAAGCCAACGAAGGGTCGTATGCGAATCCACTGCCTGGAGAACGTCGACAAGGCCTTGCAGTTTCTGAAAGAACAGCGGGTTCACCTGGAGAACATGGGCTCTCATGATATCGTCGACGGCAATCACAGACTCACGCTCGGTCTCATATGGACCATCATCCTCCGTTTCCAGGTGCAGCATCACTTGAGTTTTGATTTACTTTGATTTTATTATGAATTTACAGAGTTTTAACTGTGTTTTGTCTCGTGACTGTGTGTAACAGATCCAGGACATCAGTGTGGAGACAGAAGACAATAAAGAGAAGCGTTCAGCTAAGGATGCTCTGCTGCTGTGGTGTCAGATGAAGACCGCAGGGTGAGCACTCCTCCAGATTTAAGACCGAAGCTCGTGTTAACATGCGCTCGATGACTGACTGTTCTCATGTGTGTGTGTGTTTCACAGCTATACCAACGTCAACATCCACAACTTCAGCACCAGCTGGAGAGACGGCATGGCTTTCAATGCCCTTATTCACAAACACAGGTACACACTTTAAAAATGTCAATACGTCATCATTCATATTCCATCTTGCCACGTTGAATAAAAAATCATGGTAATATCGCGTCTTGTTGCTTCGTGTTATTCTCACTTCTCTCCCATCTGTTTCCAGACCGGACCTGATCGATTTTGACAAACTGAAGAAGTCCAATGCTCACTACAACCTGCAGAACGCTTTCAACCTGGCCGAACAGCATCTGGGTCTCACCAAACTGCTGGATCCAGAAGGTCCAGACCCGTCCTGCTTTCAAAATAAACACGGATGCTTTAAAGTACCCCATTAACAACATGTGCGGTCTTGTTCACAGATATCAGCGTTGACCATCCCGATGAGAAATCTATCATCACTTACGTCGTCACATACTACCATTATTTCTCCAAGATGAAGGCTTTGAAGGTGGAGGGCAAGCGTATCGGAAAGGTTTGTTACTCCTGTCTCCATTTCGTCTCTCCGTTTGACTTAACGTCCAGGTGACGCATCAGAACAGAGAATGATGTCCAGTTGTTGTTACCAGGTGCTGGATAACGCCATTGAGACGGAGAAGATGATTGAGAAATATGAATCTCTGGCGTCGGATCTTCTGGAGTGGATTGAGCAGACCATCATCATCCTCAACAATCGCAAGTTTGCAAACTCTCTGGTGGGAGTCCAGCAGCAGCTTCAGGCCTTTAACACGTACCGCACGGTGGAGAAACCTCCAAAGTGAGTCCGGAGAAACTTTAGACGAATACTATTTGTGTTTTATACGATCAATTGAGTTGGATTATTGTTACTCCTTGTATTATGGTCTTACTTTTGTAATCCTCCCTGTTAAGGCTTCAAATGGTTAGCTGCCAGATTTGTAAAACGGGTTCGCAAACGAGAACACATTTCTCCGATTTTAATGTCTTTAAACTGGCTGCCAGTGGAATATAAAATTGAATTAAAATTTTGTTTTTAAGTCATTAAAAGGTTTGTCCCCCTCCTATTTATCTGATCTTGTTAATGTGAATAGGTCGACTAGATGTTTGCGATCCGCAAATAGTATTACACTAACTTACCCAAGGCGACTGTGCGTTTGCAGTGGCCGGTCCTAGATCTTCCTTTATCTGTGAGATCTGCACCTCTGTCCATGATTTCAAATCCAAGTTAAAATCTCATTTGTTTAACCGTGCTTTAAATTTATTATAACTTTAGATTTTATTCTTAACAATCGTTGTAATTTAATTTTTTTATTATGGTTGTATTATGTTATTTTTTTATTTCGTCCTTGTAGAGCACAGTGGTCAACCTTAGTTTTGTTTATTTGTGCTATAGAAATAAATGAAATGAAAAGAATGAAAAAATTGAGTTGAGTTTTCTCTTCTTTTAGATTCACTGAGAAAGGGAACCTGGAGGTTCTTCTGTTCACCATCCAGAGCAAAATGAGAGCCAACAATCAGAAGGTGTACATGCCCAGAGAGGGCAAACTCATATCTGACATCAACAAGGTGAGGACAACTTTGAAAATGTGATTTGGGTCAAGTTTTTTGAGGATTTAAGGTTAGCTTGTTTGTCTTGATGATCTTCAGTGAGTTTGGCATTGAAGGCCAAAGTTATTTTCTCATCATTTACACCGTTTTTTCTTGCTAAAAACTGAATACGTTTGATGTTTTCTGCATTATTTTAATGCTTTTTAAAAAGTTTTTGACGGGAATTATTTCGTACACATTGTTAACTTAACAAAAACATTTTCTCTTTTTTTAGTTTAAATAATAGTTTTATTTCTGAACTGTGTAAAACGGCAGCTCTAGTTCGTCTTGATTATTTGAGTTTTGCTGTGGTCGCAGGCTTGGGAGCGTCTGGAGAAGGCCGAGCACGAGCGAGAGCTGGCGCTGAGGACCGAGCTCATTCGGCAGGAGAAGTTGGAACAGCTCGCTCGACGCTTCGATCGCAAGGCCGCCATGAGAGAGACCTGGCTGAGCGAGAACCAACGCCTCGTCTCCCAGGTACATTTTAGTGGAAAATCAAATGCACTATCCATGTTTATTAACTCTGAGATCCATAATCTCCGGGCCTTCCGAGCCATTCAGAATTATGCGGTTTACGCCACCTGGTGGTGAAATGTGTGATTTACACAAGTCACATTAACACCCCTGCTGGAAAAAACATTTAATGTTCTCTCAGAATTTCTCATATTGAGCAGTATAGTTCTTGCTTCTCTGAACAATTGCATTTTTTCATTTTTAGGACAACTTTGGATTCGACCTCCAGGCCGTTGAGGCTGCTACCAAAAAACACGAAGCCATCGAGACAGACATTGCTGCGTACGAGGAGCGCGTGCTGGCGGTGGTCGCCGTGGCGAAGGAGCTGGAGGCGGAGAACTATCACGACATCAAGCGTATCACCGCCCGTAAAGATAACGTCCTACGTCTGTGGGAGTATCTGCTGGAACTCCTGAAGGCTCGCAGACAGCGGCTGGAGATGAACCTTGGCCTCCAGCGCGTCTTCCAGGAGATGCTCTACATCATGGACTGGATGGATGAGATGAAGGTGAGACACGGGAGACATCACGGAAGTTAACAGAGAGATGTTTTAGAGCTTTTAATATGGCTTTTTGTTGAAGTTACGAGGAGTTTCTGACGTCATCTCTGTCCTCCGCAGATGTTGCTTCTCTCTCAGGATTATGGAAAACACCTTCTGGGTGTTGAAGATCTGCTTCAGAAACATGCTTTGGTTGAGGCCGACATCGCCATACAGGCCGACCGCGTGCGAGCCGTCAACACCAACGCTCAGAAGTTTGCTGTGGATGAGGAAGGTAATTCAGTGCACATTGATATCAGTCACGTGTCTTAGGGGCCATTCACACAGAATACGTCTTAGCGTCTAGGAACGGTTTTCAAAAAAGCGCAGAACGTGGGTCTCGAGACGTCTCCGCCATGTCATGCCAACTTGCTACTGTAAACAGAAGCTTGCAGCGCTTTCACTGCCTCCAGATTCTTCTGATTGGTCCTTCTTTTGCTAACTTATCTACTTCTCCCTCCCTCTTGTACTTTATTATCTTCAGGCTACAAGCCCTGTGACCCTCAGGTCATTCGTGACCGTGTGGCTCACATGGAGTTCTGCTACCAGGAGCTCACCCAACTGGCGGGCGAGCGTCACGCTCGCCTGGAGGAATCCCGTCGCCTCTGGAAGTTCTTCTGGGAGATGGCCGAGGAAGAGGGCTGGATCCGTGAGAAAGAGCAGATCCTGTCCTCGGACGACTGCGGTAAGGATCTGACAGGTGCCGTGCGTCTGTTGAGTCAACACCGCGCCCTCGAGGACGAAATGAGCGGTCGGGCCGGTCACCTCCAGAACACGGTGCGTGAAGGTCAAGCCATGGCCGACGCGGGCCACTTTGGGGAGGCCAAGATCCGCGAGCGCATCGCTGACGTGCTGGCGCAGTGGGCCGCTCTGGAACAGCTGGCCGCAGTGAGGAAAGCTCGTCTGGAGGAGGCCTGCAGTCTCCACCAGTTCCAGGTCGACGCCGATGACGTGGATGCCTGGACCCTAGACGCCCTCCGAATCGTCTCCAGCTCCGACGTGGGGCACGATGAATTCTCCACTCAAGCTATGGTTAAGAAACACAAGGACGCGTCCGCCGAGGTCGCTAGTTACAGGCCGGTGATTGACGCACTTCACGAACAGGCCCAAGCACTGCAACCCGAACAGGCGCAGGCCGCCAACGTCAGCGAGCGGCTGTCGGGCATCGAGGAGCGTTATAAGGAGGTGTCCGAGCTGACCCGACTGAGGAAACAAGCCCTGCAGGACGCCCTGGCACGGTATAAGATGTTCAGCGAGGCGGACGCCTGTGAACTCTGGATCGATGAGAAGGAACAGTGGCTCAACAGCATGGAGATCCCAGAGAAACTTGAGGACCTTGAGGTCATTCAGCACAGGTAAGATGTCAAGCGTTACTCATAAACAAAGGGAACTGTTTTTGCTCAGGTGTTGCTCTTATAAAGCCCAGAAGCCATACAAAGGCGTCAGATGATTTAAAGCAAAATTCGAACGAGAAATCTGTTTCTTTGTAAACCTGCTCATAAGAAAGAAAAAACACAAATGAGATCTCTTTAAACAATGTGTCAAACTGAGCTCATATTTGTCAAGTCCATATTGTAGAAGATCTCAATACGAACTCAATTTACTCAAATCCAGATTATTTTATCTCTACAATCTACATTAATTTACACCGCCATACTCTTCATGTGTGTCAACAATAACACTCTGATTTGATTCTCTTTTAATTTCTCATGAGCAATTTTAAGCATTTGAGACTAAATTGATGCTTAAATGAAGCACAATTGAATCTTCTGAGCTTCGAAAGAATAGAAACCCTTTCATTCGGAATAGAAGTTGTAAAAATGGTAAATGAGGAACATTTTCAGGCCCTTCTGTTCCTGCTGGCTCACATCATTCCAGATGTATTTCTGAACCTTCCCTGTGGCTTCATAACAACTCCAACTACTGCTCGACACACTCCAGTAAGATCAAAGATCATGTCCTTCATCTCAACTTTTCTTCGTGTTTTAGGTTTGAAAGTCTTGAGCCGGAAATGAATAACCAGGCATCACGTGTGGCCGTGGTGAATCAGATCGCCCGACAGCTGATGCACAGCGGACACCCCAGTGAGAAAGACATCAAAGCTCAACAAGACAAACTCAACAACAGGTCAGAACAACGATGTTAATCACTTCAATTGAACATTTATGATTTAAATGATTGGTTTCATGTGTTTGACTTTAATTTGGTTCACAGATGGAGTCAGTTCCGTGATCTGGTGGACCAGAAGAAAGAATCTCTGAACTCAGCTTTGGGCGTTCAGAACTACCACCTCGACTGCAATGAGACCAAATCCTGGATCCGCGAGAAGACGAAAGTTATCGAGTCCACCCAGGAGCTGGGAAATGACCTGACCGGCGTGATGGCCCTCCAGCGCAAACTCACAGGCATGGAGCGCGACCTGGCCGCCATTGAAGCTAAACTGGGCGATCTCCGCGGCGAGGCCGACCGTCTGGGCGACGAACATCCCGACCAGGCCAAAGCCATCACGGGACGTCTGGCCGAAATCAACTCGGTTTGGGAGGAGATGAAGGAAACCCTGCGCAACCGTGAGGCATCCCTCGGGGAAGCCAGCAAGCTGCAGCAGTTCCTCAGGGAACTGGACGATTTCCAGTCCTGGCTGTCCCGTACGCAGACGGCCATCGCCTCTGAGGACATGGCCAACACGCTCGCCGAGGCCGAGAAGTTGCTGGCCCAGCACGAGGGCATCAAGAACGAGATCAATAACTATGAAGAGGACTATCAGAAGATGAGAGACATGGGTGAGATGGTGACTCAGGGTCAGACGGACTCTCAGTACATGTTCCTGAGACAGAGACTTCAGGCTTTGGATACGGGCTGGAATGAGCTGCATAAGATGTGGGAGAACCGTCAGAACCTCCTGTCGCAGTCTCACGCCTATCAGATCTTCTTGAGAGACACCAAACAGGCCGAGGCTTTCCTCAACAACCAGGTATGATGGACACACGTCATTATGCCCAGTCCACACGAACACGGGTATTTTCAAAACCGCAGCTTTTTCTATGCGCTTTGGCCCCTCGTCCTTCCAATGAAGTACCCGGTAACTGAAACTTAACATTCCGAAATACTCTGGCCAGTGTAAAGATTTCTAAAACTCTGGCTTAAGTGTTGTTGTGTACACGGCGAAACTGGAGTTTTGGTGTATGAGGATGAAATGCGCTATCTCCTTTTTCTCTGTTTGACGTCAGATTCCAGGCCTCTGATTGGTCAACTCGGCTCTATGGTTAATGTTAAATCGGGAACCGGTTTTTTTTAACCGCAGTTTTACCTCCTGTTTACTATAGTAAATCCAATAATATACTGTTATATTCCCGAAATGTGGGTTTTCCAGTTAGTTCATTCAAATGTGTTTGGATGTAATAGGTGTAGATGTTCTCGTAAAATGGTCCCTTATCTTCCTATAGGAGTATGCTCTGGCCCACACTGAGATGCCCACCACACTGGAAGGGGCTGAAGCTGCTATTAAGAAACAAGAAGACTTCATGACCACCATGGACGCCAACGAGGACAAGATCAATAGTGTTGTAGAGGCTGGACGGAGACTGACTAGTGATGGAAACATCAACGCCGAACGCATCCAAGAGAGAGCGGCATCAATCGATGATCGGTAAACCAAACTCAAATTCTCAAAACTTGTTTTTGTTCACAAGCTATGAGTCACTTATGCTGGGTACACGTTACACACCTATTTGACGACGGAGTTTTGGAAATCAATAACAAATGCCCAAAATTAAATCAAGCACAATCTTCAGGTCTCATCCATGGATGCTTTTTAAACAATGAAGGCGTTCACATTAATTTATTTTACATTTTTATTCAATGCAATTCTAGTCTTGTAATGAAAGAAAAAATGTTTTTGCTTTCAGATAAAATGATTTTTAAGATCATGAGACGCATTACAGTCAAGTGGCTATAAGCTTGTGAACGGGTGTGTGTAGAGATAATGATTATTGTGAGGAATGACCAATATCAGATCATAAGGTTTTGTTTTTATGTTTAACCTGCAGACATAAGAAGAATCGTGAGGCGGCTGTGGAGCTGCTCATGAGACTGAAGGACAACAGAGATCTACAGAGGTTCCTGCAGGACTGTCAGGAGGTGAGCCGACACTGAACATCTAAACATCTCGTCTAAATCTCATTGAATGGCTTCTTTTAAAAACAGTCTTGATCTTGTCTGTTTATAATGTGAATGTCATTTGATGTGCGTTCAGCTCACCCTTTGGATCAATGAGAAGATGTTGACGGCACAGGACATGTCGTATGATGAAGCTCGTAACCTGCACAGCAAATGGCTGAAACATCAAGCGTTCATGGCAGAACTTCAGTCCAACAAAGAATGGCTGGATAAAATCGAAAAGGTCAGTGTCCGTCATGTCAGCACAGCGGCCCCTGCTGTTCAAAACATGTATTGCGATTCATTTAACATCTCCACCGGCTTGAATCGTCACATATTATAAATGATTTTCAACCGGCTCATGGTGACCCGTTACACCCCTCAAACCTGATGCGCATTTATTTGACTAAACAACTCTCTATGTCTTGTGTCTAAAAATATAAATGAAATTATAATAATAAATAAAATAAATCTTGTCGTTCATTCTCTTCCTTGCTTACTACAGCTTTAATCCTCCTGTAGCATGGCCTTGTAAACTAACGGTATTGTTTAATGTGTTGAAAAAATGTCGCTCTCCTCTTTTTAAGTTTAAAAGCGTCCGCCAAATGAATAAATGTATCTACGTATCCCTAGTCACCGTGTGCGATGATGTCACGATGATGTAAACCTGTCATTCTTCATCTGTGTACAGGATGGAAAGCAGCTGGTGTCAGAGAAGCCCGAGACCGACGCTGTAGTGAAGGAGAAGTTATCTGGACTGCAGAAGATGTGGACCGAGCTGGAATCCACCACACAGACTAAAGCTCAGTGTCTGTTTGACGCCAACAAAGCCGAGCTGTTCACGCAGAGCTGCGCAGATCTGGACAAATGGCTGCAGGGCCTGGAGGGACAAATCCAATCCGACGACTACGGCAAAGATCTGACCAGCGTCAGCATCCTGCTGAAGAAGCAACAGGTCCGATCAAAATAGATCTGTTTGATGTAAGATCTGATGTCTAGATGAGCATGAAGTGAGTGTTTTGTCCTGCGGTTTGTCCAGATTTTGGAGAATCAGGTGGAGGTGCGTCAGAGGGAGGTGGATGAGCTTCAGTCTCAAGCTCACGTGCTCAGACAGGAGGGAAAAGACACGGATGAGGTGGACGGACGCCGGGAAGTGGTGGAGCAGAAGTTCCAGGAGCTGTTGGAGCCGCTGATAAAGAGGAAGAAGTTCCTCATGGCCTCTCGTGAGATCCATCAGTTCAACCGCGACGTCGAGGATGAGATCGTGAGTTTCACACACCAGTTCCGCTCGTTTCTCTGTTTCAAGTTGGTCCAGTTAGAGACCAAGTCTTCGTTTCTGCTCCGTCTCCACAGCTCTGGGTTGAGGAGAGGATGCCACTGGCTACATCAACCGACCATGGCAACAACTTGCAGACTGTTCAGCTACTTATCAAGAAGAACCAGGTAACGCGGACCTTTCTTTAAAATGTCGTTCTCTTCATGTCGTAATGTTTCATGACGTCCGTTCAAACCTCTCTGCCGTCCATCCACAGACGCTTCAGAAGGAGATCCAGGGTCACCAGCGGCGCTGTGATGACATCTTCGAGCGCAGCCAGAGCACCCTGGAAGACGACAGTCCGAATGTGGAGGCGATCCGAGCGCGTCTGGCCGATCTGCAGCAGCTCTGGAGTCTGATCATGCAGGAGACGGAGAAGCGTCACAGTCGTCTGGAGGAGGCACACAAAGCCCAGCAGTATTACTTTGACGCGGCTGAAGCCGAAGCTTGGATGAGCGAACAGGAACTTTACATGATGTCTGAGGAGAAGGCCAAGGTACTTAAACCGCTAAAACCAGTAAGAAGAACTGGCCAGTATAGACATTTACCATGATGAACTTTACTTCAGTGTAGAAATCTGAGTTATGACATCATGAATACTTAGTACTTTGTACTTTTATGTCCATTGCATGTTCAATGCTTTGACAATATTGTAAAAACACGCAATCATGCCAATGAAGAATCTTGATATTGAAATACTATAGTTAACTTTATAGATACTATAGTGTTTTTAAACCTTCATTGCTATGATATTTTGCCATAATCTGTGGATACCATCAGGCTGGTGTGTTTGTACAGATGGTATATGTGACCTCATGTTGTGTGTTTTTATTCAGGATGAGCAGAGTTCAGTGGCCATGCTGAAGAAACATCAGATCTTGGAGCAGGCGGTGGAGGATTACGCAGAGACTGTACATCAGCTGTCCAAGACCAGCCGAGGACTGGTGGCCGCAAACCATCCTGAGAGGTGAAGAACCCTGAACAATATGAATTTAATTGGGGAGTCCGTAACTATTTACTACAGTATCCATTTACTGGAGTTAACACTACAGAATACTATAGTATACTACAATTTACTATAGTATACTGGAGCATTTATCCCCATGTGGGACGGTACAAGTATAAAAACAAGCTTGTTACATGCGTTTGATTGTGTGTGCAGCGAGAGGATCGGCATGCGTCAGTCGCAGGTGGATAAGCTGTACGCCGGACTGAAGGACCTGTCAGAGGAGAGGAGAGGTAAACTGGAGGAGAGATTCCGTCTCTTCCAGCTGAACCGGGAGGTGGATGACCTGGAGCAGTGGATAGCTGAGAGAGAAGTCGTTGCCGGATCTCACGAACTGGGCCAAGATTACGAACATGTTACTGTGAGTAGAAAACACTGAATAAAACTCATATTTTACATTCAGTCATTTATCAGACGCTTTTATCCAAAGCGAATTACATGTTGGGTAAACAATGGAAGCAAATGGGTCAACATTAGGACAACAAAAAGTATAAGGGCAATAAAAACATTTTATTTTATTTAGTTATTTAATTTTTTATATATATATATATATAGATAGAGTAGAAAAGACACAGAAATCAGAAAGCAGAAATGATTTTTCAGGTTCATACTCAAGTGTACTTCAATATTCACTATAGTAAGCTGTAGTTAAAATAGTAAAACTAAAAATCTCAACTAAATATTGTAATATACTACAGTATTTACTACATTTAATTAATTAACTATATTTAATATTATCGAATCATTTAGTATACATTCAAAACTATTATAATATATTACAATTTACAACAGTTTACTGTAGTAAATACTAAACTGTTATTTCATGTAAAAGGTGGTTGTGTGGACATTGCCAGGTTGCTAAAGTCTGTGTGTTAGTATTTACCGTAGTAAAATTAGTGTATATTTTAATTAGGTGAAATTTTTATAACATATAATAATTTTTATAACAAGTAATAATAAGAATGCTTTTTTCAATTCCCTATGGTTAATACTACACACAACTGTTGTATACATTGTTTAAAAAGTATTATACCAAGGTCTGTTTGAATATTGGATTCTGATTGGCCAAAGGTGTACATTAAAATCCTTTAACTCACGGGTCGCACCAGTCAGTTTGATTACATTTAAAATTTACTGACAAAATAACCATAATATTCACCTGTTTGATCTAAATGACACTGTTAACATCAATAAAAGATTTAGCCTGGCAAATAACCATGATATAAGCGGGATAATCCACGGCTAGCCGTGCATTTAAGGATTTTAACACACTTTGCAGAGGCGTCAGATGGTTCTTAGCCTCCACATCGTGCCTTAGAATCCTATAATGCACGGCTAGCCATGGATTATCACTTACTTAATTACTATAACAGACTATAATTTACTACAGTTTACTATAGTTACTCAAATTCAGTATTTTTCTCAGGTGTATTTACTGCAGGAGATATCTAAGTGTAGCATTGTTACATCAGAATAATCGTTAAAAAGGGTTTGCTTTTATTTCATTTGCTTTTGTTGTTTTATTTCAGATGTTGCAGGAACGTTTCCGTGAATTTGCCCGAGACACTGGAAACATCGGTCAGGAGCGTGTGGACGGTGTGAACCGCATGGCCGACGAACTCATCAACGCCGGTCACACAGACGCAGCGACGGTGGCCGAGTGGAAAGACGGTTTGAACGAGGCCTGGGCCGACCTGCTCGAGCTCATCGACACACGTACGCAGATCCTGGCCGCTTCCTACGAGCTGCACAAATTCTACCACGACGCCAAGGAGATTCTGGGCCGCATCCTGGACAAACACAAGAAACTTCCGGAAGAGCTTGGACGTGACCAGAACACGGTGGAGACCCTGCAGAGGATGCACACCACCTTTGAGCACGACATTCAAGCACTGGGGACGCAGGTGAGCTGATGAGAGTTCCTCTGTGTTTGTAGCGGTTATGATATGACGAGTGCTGCTCACCGTCGCCCCCTGCTGTCCTCCTCAGGTAAGACAGCTACAGGAAGACGCCGTGCGTCTGCAGTCGGCGTACGCCGGAGACAAAGCCGACGACATCCAGAGGAGAGAGGGTGAGGTGCTGGAGGCCTGGCGCAGTCTTCTGGAGGCCTGCGAGGGCCGGAGGGCGCGACTGCTCGACACCGGAGACAAATTCCGCTTCTTCAGCATGGTGCGTGACCTCATGCTTTGGATGGAGGACGTCATCCGTCTCATCGAGACTCAGGAGAAGCCCAGGTGTGTGTGGCTGACCTTTATGTTAAATGAAAATACCGGATCTGAAGATCGGAGGTTCATCGGTCTTGTTTGGTTTCAGGGACGTGTCCTCAGTGGAGCTCCTCATGAACAACCATCAGGGCATCAAGGCTGAAATCGATGCCCGAAACGACAGCTTCACCGCATGCATCGAGCTGGGAAAATCTCTCCTGGCACGCAAACACTACGCTTCAGAGGAGGTGAGTGAGGGTCTCTCATCGGTATTATCGGACAATAACATCATCTGACAAATGTGTGTCGCTTCACAGATTAAAGAGAAGCTGCTTCAGTTGACGGACAAGAGGAAAGATATGATTGACAAGTGGGAGGACAGATGGGAGTGGCTGAGACTGAGTAAGTGCAGCGTTTCCATGACAACACGTCTGACAGGGCTATTGAAGCATCGTTGGGTTGTGGTCCGGTGTTTTGTTGTTTGCATGCTGTTAGCTCATGACGGAGAAACTAAAATGTTGTGAAAAACGTCCTAATAACGCACTGGTAATGATGTGGCTGTTTGTAAGGACTCCGATCTATTTATGTCTAACTTTCTAACAGGAAGTTTAAAAAAGGATGTGGGCAGCTGTAACTTGTGTTTGACACTGACTTCCCTTTCACCTTGCGTGTGTGTGTAGTTTTGGAAGTGCACCAGTTTTCGCGGGACGCGGGAGTGGCAGAAGCGTGGCTGCTGGGACAGGAGCCGTATCTGTCCAGCAGAGAGTTGGGACAGAGCGTGGACGAGGTGGAGAAACTCATCAAACGACACGAAGCCTTCGAGAAATCTGCTGCAACCTGGGAGGAGCGTTTCTCGGCGCTGGAACGACTGACTACGGTAAGGAGGAGAGAGAGACGTGTGTGATAATCATGTCATTGTTTTGCTTTGACAATATAGCGACACATAATCAGGGTTTTTCCGGCTGAATGAGGGGGAGGCGGTGCCATCCTGTTCTTGTACACACAGACGTATGCCTACTGTACCTTTAAGTCGCTAAACCAAAGTGACTTGGACATTAAAAGTAAAAAATTAGATGAAAATTATTGGACTGGTAGCCGCCAACCATCCCGAGAGGTGAAGAACCCTGAACAATATGAAATTATTATTAAAATCAATAAGTTATAATTTAATTCGGCAGTCTGTAACTATTTACTACAGTTTTCATGTTCTAGAGTTAACACTACAGAATACTATCGTATTAAAGTTGAGTAAAATCGGGTTTTGGACTGCCACACATAGAGGAAGGTTAAGTTTATGATACAGAAGTGTGTGGAGAGAACCAGAAGCTGTAGTGACTCACCGTGAGATCTCTCGTGAGTGAACCCTCTCGCTTGTTTCTCACGCAGTTGGAGTTATTGGAAGTGAGAAGACTGCAAGAGGAAGAAGAGAGAAGAAGGAAGCCACCCACACCAGAACCTGCACAGGACACAGACGCACAACAGCGGTGAGACACACACACACATCAACACTTAGATTGGTTTAAATGAAAGCTGACTGCTTTTGAAGATTCGGAGTCTGAATAACAGAACGATTTTGTATCTCTATTGAGTTTTGAACCGTGTGTGTTGTGTGTTTCCAGAGACGGAGAGCAGATCGCTCAGAACGGACTTCCGTCAGACCAGGACTCCCCACGGGTTAGTTACCGCTCCTGTACTTACCCACAATACACTAGCGGTCAACAGACCCCACGAACAAGTGGTCAGGGACACTGACCTTACCCATAATGCTCTCTGATGATGCTCATCCCAGGACAGAGAGCAGCTGATCTTTTATGTTCATCGGTGTATTAACGGAGGATCATTGTGTCTTAACTCAAGTGTGATGTTGTGCCTCAAAGAGAGCAAGATGTTGAAAGAATATTCTGGGTTCAGAGCTCTGGAGATCAAAATCATTTATCACGTTTTGCAGTAATACACAACAGACGTCTTCGTGAAGCTCATATTTATGCACTTATTTAAACTCTTCTGTGTAGAAATGTACCGATAGTTTAAGTCAAAAGAGTTTTGGATGCTTCGC
Organism: Triplophysa tibetana; assembly: GCA_008369825.1. NCBI lineage: Eukaryota > Metazoa > Chordata > Actinopteri > Cypriniformes > Nemacheilidae > Triplophysa > Triplophysa tibetana. Next base: position 924,476 of record CM017911.1, on the reverse strand, counting down.
CCCAAACAGCCTTTTCCTTTAGTAAAGAGTCAAAGATATTTCCTCCGATATTGTTCAGATAGCTCGATTTGAAGATCTTTAAGATTCGTTACACATAGTGAGATTCATTACATTGTTTCAAGTGGTGCAAAATATCTGCCATTTTTTCGATAGTGCTGGTTTGTTTCAGATTGTTTTCTTTTGTGTTGTGAAAGTGAAACACGTTGTTGTGTTTTGAGACATTAGGTTAACTCGTGTTTGAGGTTTCAGTTGTAAGTCTTTGATCAGTGTGGATGCACAACCTTCACTAACAATAAATGAACCAATCGACAGTTTCTTGTTGAATCTGTGAAGTTTATGTTTTTCTTTAATATCAAATTTTTTTACTTCTGTTTTGAGTGTTTATTTGTTGCTCATGTCTAAGTGTTTCCTTTATCAGGAGAGGAATTTCCTAAGCATATTTGGTTATTATATAAACGACTTAAGTGTTCAGACAATGAAAATAATGAAGTATAAGTGGTCTAAAGGTTTTTTGAGTTCCCATTAAACCGGATTTGGTGGACCTGGAGGCCGTAGTCGTGATTGACTCGGGCCGTCAGAGCGCTGCTGTGGTACAGTAACACTTCTGGAGTGAATTCTGTGTGAAAGCATGACGTTCCTTCACATCAGTTCAAGACAAATGAGTGAATCAATGAACTGACATGATGCCGTAGCTGTAGTTTCATCTTCCATCTCGCATGGTTTATTTTACTCTTTAAGTCAACATGAAACTTTATTCTCAAATCGTTTCGCTTCCATAACTTCACATTTATTTGATTTACTTAAAATATTTAACAGAGTAAGAAGAACGGGAGGGTCTGGATTTTAATCTTCAGGATTTTAAGATGGAGATTTGAAGGAGAAGTGAGTTTTGGTAAACCAACTTAAAGGACCTAAATAGTTCTTGTTTTCATACGGTATAAGATTAGAAAGACAAACATTTGGTTTTGATTTCATGTTGACTTTTTTCTATTGAATATTATTCCATCTGCTTTATAATGAGATTCTCATCTGTAGTTTATAGTTTCACCCGCCCTGAATCAGCGTCATCATTTACCTCCTAATGATTTCTGAAACATCTCTTTCAGAACGGATCGTGTGTTTTTATTACTGCGTGATGTTTTGATGACTTGTGTGTGGTGTGTTACTCTTATTTTGAGCTGATGATTTGACTGAAGTGCGTTGGAGTAACACGAGGTCGTGTGTTCACAGGATGGGGTGGATGGTGAGATGAACGGGGTGCCTGAGAAAAGCTCAAAGGAGGGGAGCCCCGTCCCGTCTCCCACCGCAGAAAGACGAGCCAAAGGCAGCCTGTCGTCCACGCTGCCGGCTAAAGGCCAGGACTCCCCGACGGCTCAGCTCGAGGGATTCTTACATCGCAAACATGAGTGGGAGGGTCACAACAAGAAAGCATCCAATAGGTAAACATCACCTCTCTGTCTGAGCTTTATGAAGATTAGGTTGTTCGTGCATAAGCAGTCTTGTAATGTTTGGAGAGCACACATGTTATGACTGAATGTCTCTCATCGCAGGTCTTGGCATAACGTGTACTGTGTCATCAATAATCACGAGATGGGCTTCTACAAAGATAATAAGACGGCGGGTCAGGGCATCCCGTATCACAATGAGATCCCCATCGGTCTGAAAGAGGCCGTCTGTGAGGTCGCCGTCGACTACAAGAAGAAGAAGCATGTTTTTAAACTCAGGTGAGTCTTACAGATGCACATAAGTCATGAGTATTTTCCTCTGGTGTGTTCTGTCATTAAAGCGTTTCTTTCTCTTCACAGACTAACTGATGGAAACGAGTATCTCTTCCAAGCCAAAGATGATGTAAGTCTTACAATTATTTTCAAATGATGACATGCTTGAGCTCACTTTTACCTATAAGCACACATCACCTGGTGGTGTAGCCCAGTATAGACCAAACAAGAACCACATTACAGAAGTAAAACCACATCACACCACACAACCATAATTCAGAACCACATCATAAGCCGCATTCCAGAACCACACCAGACCAAAAAACACCCATTTCAAAACCACATCATACCACAAAACTACAATTCAGAACCATTTTATAAAACCCCATTCCAGAACCACATCATAGAACGGCATTACAAAACCATATCACACCTCAAAAACACAATTCCGAACCACATCACAACCTAAAAACGTATTTCAAGGCCACATCACACCACAAAACCACAATTCAGAACCACATAATTGGACCGCATTACAAAGCCATATCACACCACAAAACCACAATTCAAAACCACATCATAAAACCAGATTCCAGAACCACATCAGACCAAAAAAAAGCATTTCAAATCCACATCTCACCACAAAACCTCAATTCAGAAACACACCACACTACAAAACCACATCACAACACAAAACCACAATTCAGAACCATGTCATAAAACCGCATTCCAGAACCATAAATCACCCTAAAAACGCATTTCAAACCACGTCACACCACAAAACGATAATTCAGAACCACATCATAAACCGCATTCCAGAACCACATACCGACAAAACACAATTTGGAACCACTTCATAAAACCACATTCCAGAACCACATTAGACCAAATCAAAACTCATTTCAAAACCACATCACACCACAAAACCACAATTCAGAACCACGCCATAAAACCCCATTCCAGAACCACATAATTTAACGGCATTACAAAACCATATCACACCACAAAACCACAATTCAGAACCACATCATAAACCAGATTCCAGAACTACATCAGACCAAAAAAACGCATTTCAAAACCACATCGCACCACAAAACCACAATTCAGAACCACATGATAAAACCAAAAAACGCATTTCAAAACCACATCTCACCACAAAACCTCAATTCAGAAACACACCACACCACAAAACCACAACACAAAACCCCAATTCAGAACCATGTCATAAAACTGCATTCCAGAACCATAAATCGGCCTAAAAACGCATTTCAAAACCACATCACACCACAAAACCACAATTCAGAACCACAGCATAAAACTGCATTACAGAACCACAATGTATTACATAACCATATCACAGAACCACCTTTAAAAAAAAACAGAACCACAATACAGAGCCACATCTCAAAACCACATCATTTAACTAGGGCTGTCAAACGATTAAAATTTTTAATCTAATTAATCACAAGGTTTCTTGAATTAATTTCGATTAATCACAATACTAAATATGATTGAAAAATTCACGTTTTCTGTGTTTCTTCTCAGAACAGTAAGATAAATGACAAGAAGCGGATATTACATTTGTCTCATCTTTTTTATTATTGTCAAATCCAAAAAACTATTTTAATTCTAAACAACTTTGGCAATTTAGCCATTGCTCTTAGCAAATAAGTGAATGGAACGTTTTTTCTTTTCGAGAAAATCTATTTTTTTCTTCAATTTTCCACTTGTGTGCCACGATTTGAAACTGTTGAGCACATACCTCTACAGAGTGACGCTCTTCTGTTTTCATTAAGGTTAAAGCAAACGACATTACTTTCCAGCTTTTAGTGATGTGATGCGCCGTCACACCCAGATAATTGTTGTTACTAACGGAGGTCAGTGGTCTCCTGTCAAAGCAACATATTCTGCGGAAGCCAAATCCTCTTCCTTCGTTTTCTTTTTAGCGTCAGTTGATTTTAGTCATCACTGTGCCTCTCGACGGTAGCTTGTAGAATGCGTCTAAAGTTGCCGCTTTCAAAACTTCTGCGAGGCCCGTGTCCTCGACAATATTATTAAGTTTACAGTTCTTGTTCATCCAGAGGACCAACGGGTTCTTCCGACACCTCCATGTCGCTCGTGTCAGCCATGCTGTTTACGCGACGAGGAATGAACGCGGCGGGGGTTGAATTGGGGGTAAAACATGGCGGGAATGCGTTAATGCGTTAATAAAATTATCGCCGTTAATTCCAGAAATTAATCATCTCGCGTTAATGCGTTAATTTTGACAGCCCTACATTTAACAGAACAACATTATTAAAGCGCATAGCATAACTGAAACACACATTTTACATGCAGATCATGTGAACATTCGATTTGTTTATGTACGTAAAGGAGAAACTTGGATTCATGTTGTAGACAAACAGAACTGAGGTCTAACTGAACTGTTGTATAAACACAAATCTATACATCCATAACTTATTCTATAATATCTACTCCACTAATGCATCACCCACACAAACACACAGCAGTGAGTGTAGATGAGATTATTCATCATGTCTCGTCTCTGATGTTTGAAGGAGGAGATGAACACATGGATTCAGGCCATTCAGAACGCCGGCAGCGCTTCTTCATCCTCCGAGAAAACCGAGATCACACCGAGCAACCAGAGCACCCCGGCGTCCAGCCGCGCCCAAACCCTCCCGGCAACCGTCACCCTGACGACCGAGTCCAGCCCCGGCAAGCGCGAGAAAGACAAAGAGAAGGACAAAGAGAAACGCTTCAGCCTGTTCAGCAAGAAGAAGCAGTAGACGGCAGCCTGAAGGGATTCTCTCATTTCCCAATTCTTTTACAAGTTCTCTTAATTTGGTTTCTCTCTCCGTTGTCATTTTGTTTGTGTCTGCCCACCTCCAGTGATATCCCAGCATGCAATGCTCATGACGATGCTACACTCCGTGCCTAGACACCCCACTAATTGGGTTCCAAAGTTGTACAAAAATGGAAAGATGGATGTGCTCAAAATAAGAAGTGATTTCTAGCAAGAGCACGCCGTGCTTTGGGAACTGATTCCCGATTCGAATCCCAATTGTTTCAAAGACCAGATGTGTTTTTTACGCTCTTACGTTGTCGTTGATTTCGAAATCCACCGTACGATTCCTGAATATCGCTATCTCTCGGTTTTTGTAATCACGTATCATTGAGGGCTCCGGATATTTAAAACATTTTCCTCAATTTTGTGAGGCTGTCTTGGAGAGGCGACAAATCTCTCTTTGTTGTTAGGGAACAAGACAGTGTGATGCTTCGAAACGATTCCATTTCCCGCATCCGCCCGCAGGTGTCGGGGACGATAAAATTCCACATCGCAGAATTCCATTTACAAGTAGCTATGCCAAGTTTTGTCCAAATTTGCCTTTTAACGATTATAAGCTATTGAAATAAGATACTCGCTAACATGAACGTAGACTAACGTGTGCTTGAGGGTCTTGTATGATTAGATCAAATGAAGGTGGGTCGTACCGTACGCTTTTATGAGCTGTAAGAATGTTTGCTATATACAGAAGACTAGTAACCTGAATCATTTTACATCACGTCTTTCCTCGTTCGTTTGTTTGCTTTTGTCATTTCTCTTGGGTTTTATCATAATATATGTTTCAAATAATTCTAGTACAGAGTATAAAAATTAGATGTATTATAAACACTTAAGGCGTCAATGTTAAGTGAACAGTCGAACATTTACTGGTAAAAAGGTAAATTTGCTCTGACAAAAAAATGTGTAAAAAGAACAAAAAAAAATGAATACGGTTACTTGCTTGTGGGCTTTAGCACTGAACATGATCTTTCCTCTTTCTTTTCTGGTTTGGCTTCATCTTGCTGTCCTGCTCTTTGATACATAGTGCGCATCCCTCCGTCACTGTATCTATTGTAATGAAACCTTTCATCTACTGCACAATCAAAAGCAACATATTAGGAATGAAATACTTTGCGATGTCGGGCGTCCTGAGCGCGTATAGAGACCTCCGGCCCGACGCTCAAATGTATGAAACTGCACCTGTAGACTTTGACCCCCGCTCCCCCCGCCCTGTTAAATATGTGCGATGTCATTAAATGCTTTTAAACATTACATCGTCTCCTGACTCATCTGTTGAATTCCTCTTGTGATCATTTATTTAAAACAGATGCCAAAGGGACTCGCTGGCATGAACATCAGCAACAAAACAAATGTAAAATGTTTTTCTTGGTTGATGTTTACAGGGTGGATGTTTTTGTAGGTCAGCTGTGGGGGGTTTGTGGTAAGACACCTAATAGGTTAAGAAGCAGGTTCTCTCTCATCGACACGCATCACACACCATCTGGTGCCTCCATATGTCTGAGATTAGATTGTGAGGTCTTGCCCTTCTGGTTCAGTAAAGGACACATCACGACACACTAGATCCTGTGAACTAGAACCGAGTCACCAGAACGTCCCGTGACAACACGGCAACATCATGGGAAATAATGATTCATATTGTCAAACACGCCAGCTGTTTTGCTCTACTAACATATATAAAGATATAAAATCAGACTGGATCTGATATCCAGTGTCAGTAGTTAATGGTAATAGCAAGGTATGAATCTTGAATGATTTTTAATCTGCTTTTTACCAAAGTGTTTGTGAAAATATAAATGTATAAAGTTTTGACGTTTTTATGACAAAGTCGGTTTGCCTCACGCATATCTCATCAGTGTAATTTTAACATTTACAATTTGATTTATTCTGAACAATATATCTATTGTTAATTCCTTTTTAGGCCCTTTTTAGGGTCACTGATGCCCAAATCAACGTGTTATATTTACTTAAAAAGTTGGATTTTCATGTTTCACATTTTTTACAATATTTTATAATATATTACAACAATTAAATCTATAAGCAATTTTCTTAAGGGATAATTGAAGTGCATGTGTTACTATTAAGTCTTTTAGAAATCACTGTGTTTGTATAGTTAAATAAGTCAAAGTGCGTTTTTAAAAGGATGGATTTACTCAAGCTCACACTAAACCAAGACTCCGATATCAATCTAATCTGTACTTGTGGTCATTTCATTTCTGTGTCCATATTAAATGTGAAGGAATACAATAGCAGACAATAACTGTTAGTGATGTTAGTGAGATTCAAACAGGACAGATTTCAGCCTTACGAAAATGTACCATGATTTTACTACAGTTTAAACCAAAATAAACATGGTTGCTGTAGTAAAACCATGGTTTTGCCCGAAGTAATCAACGCACAAAAAAAACATGGTTACTACACATGTAGCCTACCACAAAAACATCATCGTTAATCTTCGTAAACATTTGTTAGTCAAAATTTTGTTATTCACATATTCTTATTTTGTGACTACCTGTTTAAGTTTTGTAAAATTTTACATTTTTTAAGATGAAATCCAAAATCTTTGAAGCTTCAAAACTGCTCAGAATGCAGAGATGGAACCAACGTGACGAAATATGTTCATATAGGTGCATAACAACAAACTAAGTCTTACAAAATACATAAAATTTACAAATTCGATTGACAAATATTTTGGCAGGGTTGTATATTCAGTATTTGATAATGGATGGCCAGGGATTTCACACTAAAATTAGTCATTTTAAAATAAATTATGCTAATCCAAAAATATCGTTAAGTATTAATTGTGATGCATTAATGATGCTAGCTGAGATACTGGCATCTATCTAAATCTTAAATCTAAGATAAATAACGATTTAAGTAATATGCTGTAAGCATATGCGTCACGTGCATCAGTGCTCGTGGGATTTCCTTCCGCCGGGGAATGCTGGGATACCCTCCCCGTGTCCTCCCTATGACCGTGGATATGTCCACTCACACGTGAAATACGGTCTCCTCTTATCTGAAGTCTTCCATCTACTCCGACTATTAGCCGACGTTTGCAAAGTTGCAACGGCGATACTATATTACATCCTCCTGTAAAAGACAATCCATTAATTAGTGGTAAAACACTCCAGGAAATTAACAAAATTGATCAACTTCGATAGGATATAATTTGATACCTAGAATTAGTTTATGACACACATTTTACATGACATAAATAATCATGTAAATGTTATTTAATTTTCCTCTCAGATGGAGATGTTCTCGGCTGAGGACCCGTATGTTCAGCACTCTGGACAGCGCAGCGCTGCGCTCACGGGACTTGTAGTTCCTCCGCATACTCGATAAGGCTACCGCGGCCATCATAAAACCCCAAGTCCCGTGAGCCTTTGCGCCAAGCCTCTTTCTCTTCTCATCGGCATCATCGGAAACGGGCCACAAGGCGTCGTAGTAACCAAGCCGAACGGGTGACTAGAAACCAGGAATCATATTCACCAAAATATTACGTCAATAACTCGGCTGGAAGCGGCTCGAAGCCTCCGCCGCTGCGCTGAATGCGCTGTGGAGAGATTAATCCACCTAAACCAGTGTCTTTGGTTCTTTCCCTCCGTACAGAATGAGGATTTGTGGATTTCGGACCCGGTTGTGGATGGATCATTGAACCAAATCACGAAGCGATCAGAGGAGTTTGCGTAAGCGTCAATGGGAATCGAAGAGCGTTGGCCGAAAGTTGAAGGCGTTTTTGGATGAGGTGTGATCGGTCGGGAGGCATACGCGGCGATATTCCTTCCGTGTATGACTGGGTTTGTCATCTTTGCTGGTTTTGGGGTTGGTCTCGGGTCTGTTTCTCGGATTTGTCTGCTTGGTGAAGACTGTTCTGTGGAAGCTTTGAATGTGGTGCTGAAGGTGTCAAGCGTGTAGATTAATGGATGAAGATCTAGGTGCATTTCTGTCCATATCAAAGCAGTTTGGTTGGTGCCACTCTCTTTAAAGGCAGTTGCTTTTTAAACCTCATATCTTGTAGGTGCCACTAGCTAAACATTTATAGACTGTATTTTATGCTGCAATACATTTTCCTTTAGTCCGACTGCTTCATGACACCCGTTGGGTTCATCGGACATCCTTGCTTGTGCAGGTGACCCAGCAGTGAGCCTTTTCTATATTTTCAGTAATGGTCCCCGTGTTCTGCATGCATGAACTTCGAGGCGTTGAATGGTGGCAGTGCCGTAGGGTTGCCGTTGCCTAGTGGTTAAACATCTGAGCCGGTGACTGAAAGCTTGAAGGTCTCGACCCTAAAAGCGGAGATCTATCACCGCCGTGCCCTTGACCCCAGAGGGACCGTCCTCCCAGAGAGTGTGGTGTTAGTCAGCTAAATGAATTGGGAACTCATAGCCCATTAGAAAGCCCTGAGAGCATGGCGGACAAGACTGCCCCTCGCTGCCAGCTGAGATTAGAATGGATTCATGGATACAGGGGCCACCAGTGCAGGAATAACCTCTACTACACCGCCGGGAAGGAGATCGTCTACTTCGTGGCTGGAGTCGGGGTGGTTTACAACACCCGTGAGCACACGCAGAAGTTTTATTTGGGACACAACGATGACATCATCAGGTGAGATGTTCTTCACAAACACAACAATGTACTGCACAGTGTGTTTGTTCTGCGGTATTTTTGTAGGGTATATCGTCCTTTAAAAATCATGTGTCCGATTCACACCAAAACACCTGATGCTATCTGGATGCTTTCATTCGTGGGCTTATCAGACTGTCGATTCTCGGACGGATCGATGCTTCTGAGCTTTATACGGACAGACGGGGTGTCCACAGCCTTTTATCTGGGTACAAACAACAATGTACAACAACAAAATGTTGGTAGGAAACATTTGAGCGGAGAGAGATTATAATGGATTTGCCTGTAAGATCTCTTCATTTCTGCTTTCACCAGCAAAAGCTTTTTCACATCCAAACTGGCCTCCAGGTCGGTCCAGAGACTCCCAACAGAGGATTCTTGTGCTTCTATTGTTTCAATTGTTTGATTCTTTGCTTAACCAAGAAAGAAATGGTTTGATGCACAAAGTTGTTTTTATTGTTCCCGAAAATATGATTGAGTAAAACCCATGAAAATGCAGATCCTGTTGTGAAAAATGTATTAACTCGTAGCCTTCTGTTGAAGTAGAGACTCGAGAATATCACAGAGACATTAAGCAATTTCAAAGACGGATGATAGTATCGTCCTATCCTGAATTTTGTTTAAGTATGTTTGCTTGTAATAGAAGGACACTTGTAGAAGTGTGGCAGTGTTTACAGTTTCTCTTTACAAACATTTGGTCTGTAGACTGTTTTGGAGACAGCAGGGCAAACAGATTTAACAAAGTTTGATCCTGTTTGACTTCTCCCAACTGTCAAATCCGAGACTTCCAGGCCGAGCAGAAAGCACAGGCTCTGTTTGCACCCCGAGGCTTGACTGCTATTCTTATCATCTGATTCTGCTCATGCCAACTATAATCTCAGCCAGACCTTCAGCCAAATGTTTGCCCGGGCGGATCACGCTGATATCGCCGCTCTGTTTTTGTATAATGAACTCTAATTGGCTGTTTGAGAAACTGGAGTGTAGTGCAGTGCAGGTGAAGCAGCCGGGGGATATGGAGTGAATTATGGGATGGCGGGGTGGTTTCAGGTGGACGGATTTTAACATTAGTGTTAATTGTCTGGTGTGTCCGGTCGTTTCCTTTATCTGGCGTCTGTACCTAAAGCGTCACAAAGAGAGGTGGAGGACAAGAGGACTTTTCACCCACATTTAAAAATCTTATATTTTCTATAAAACAAGAATGTAGGATGAGTAAGAATGATTTGCTTTGACATACTGTGCATTCAACTTATAATTTTTTAAAATAGAAGGAGTTTTGGAAAAAGCGTCTGCCAAATTCATAAATTAAATATTTACATTATTTTCTGATTATTAAGAAATCGTTCAGCTCAAAATAATAATTCTGTCTTCATGGCTGGTTCTTTCTTGCTGGTTTTAGTCAGTGTTGTTGCCTTCTGTCAGATACTAGAACACACACAGACACACACACAATGGTCATGGTCGAGAAGAGAGTATATTAAACCAGTTCATTTCACTGCCTGAGGGGAGAAATTGCTATTTAAAGTCATATTAGCAGTTGTATAGAGAAAAGCATGATGCTTTCAGCACAAGACTTCAAAATGTGCTTCTACAACACTGAAAACTAACAGAGAGATGCTGCGTCATCTTGAACTGAAGTCATATGTGATTTATTTGAGTTTTCTGTTTAATTTCATGATTGTTTTCTTTATCTTTTGAATTAGCATTGACATTTACATTTATTCATTTCGCAGACACTTTCATGCAAAGCGACTTGCAGGTGAATTATTTGATATTTTTAGTGTTCATGTTAATTTAATTTAACTGAGCAATTTTATTTGCTTTTGTCATTTTATTTTTTACCTTAATTTCTTTTTATCTTGATAAAATAATAAACTTATTTTTATTTTAGTTTTAGTTTAATTTTTCTATGTAATCATTTTAAATAATATATTTATTTTAGTTAATTGCAGAGGGAACATTTGTAATTGTTGTTTAGGTTGAGGTTTTTTGTGTAAATGTTAAGGGCTCGACTTTAGTTGATTTTAATTAACACAAATGTTTTAATAGTGTTCGTTTTTCAATTGTAGTTATTAGTAGTGACTACCAAAATATCTTTCAAGGAAGTATTCTTTATACCTGGACATTGAGAAATCACCCTAGCAACTGCAGAACAACACCTTAGCAACAACATAGTTGAGTAGACAGATGTCTAAGGCACAAAAATCTAGTTTGTTTTGTAGATGTATTTGGTACGTTTTTTAATTAAAGGTTCTTTGTCAACACACAATCCTGAAGCACCTTTTTTGGAAGCACAAGGCTCTTGACCATATGGTTTTTAGAGATTATCTGTAGTGGCTATTCTCATAGTAAAGCCCCAGTCAACACCAGGGCATGAAAAGCCTTTTTGGTTCTGGTAATTTTAGGAGATTTGAGGTGATAAAGACATCGATTTAAACACTTGTGGTGAATATGTTTTGCTGATGTTAAAGGTCTCGGGGCTCTTGTTTCAGTGTCGGGACAGGTGTGCGGGGTCGTTTCTATTAACCCGTGTCTTTACCCCAACATTGTGATCTGTAGGGCTCTTAAAACAGCTCAGACGCTCCGTCGAATTACCTTGAGCTCAAAGCCCACACTGTCCCACCCGCACGTTAAAGAGAAGAGAGTGGAATCTTTCTTTATATCTCTGCTTTGGATTTTCATTTGAGGATTTTGAGCGCTCATTATGGCTAAAAAATCCAAGCGCTTACTTCATGACAGCTCTGGTCAGAGATGCGTTCATAATTGCATTATTCTAATGAACAGATTCAGCTCCGTCACATCTCCAGATAAAAATAGCGCAGAAATTTTGGGGCAAGTACAAGTGGAAATTTGAATAAGCCACCTGGGAGTTTGGCTTCTTGAAGTTTTGTGCATCGTAAATGAAACATGTGTTTCCTGAAGAATATAGCAGCGGTTTCAAGATGGCCGAAGAACAGCGTCAAAGCTTCAGGTTTTATATGTGTGAAATGTAAATGATGCTCATTATGGCAGAAAACACCACGCTGGAGGTCTGGAGGTGGTTGTCAGGTTGTCAGATACTAAAATGATTGGAGTGGTTTAAAATAGATAATATACCCCAAATTTGAAATTCTGTCAATCAAAACATGCGGAACACAAAAGAAGATATTTAGAGAAATGTCTCGGTGGGTTTTGTTCATGCATTAGAAGTCAATGGATTTCAGTGTTGTTTGATTATCAACATTCTTCAAAATATCTTCCTTTGTGTTCTGAAGAAGAATGAAACTCACACAGGCTTGACTTAACAAGAGGGGGAAAATGATGAAAGAATTTTCATTTTTAAATGAACTTTTAGGTAATATTTTGTGCAATGACGTTCATTTAATCATACAATCTCTCCCTCTATGTCTCTTTCTCTCTTTCTCTGTGAGTTGCTGCATGTTGCCAGTGGGCTTCTGTTCACTGGTGTATATTCGTAGAATGTTGATCTTTCCCACAATCCTTCAGATGTTCGGTCATTCAGTGTCTGCAGTATGACGCTCTGAGATTGTCACGAGCAAAACACCCATGAGCATCCAAACACACAAACACACACACATACAAACACACAAACGGGTTTCTATACAAACTGTATATTTTCACTGTACACCTGAATCAAACCCTCACAAACCCTTTGTACATTTTTCAGACAATCATCATTTAGTTTGTTTAATAGTTAGTTTACATGTAGTGAATCAGACGTTTAACCTGCTTGTGGGGACATCTAGTCATAGTTCAAAACCCTGTCTAAACACAGACACCTAGATCCTCCCCTCCAAATTCATAGTAATACAGAATTGAGGTTTTGCACAATGAAAATGAAGCCTTTTTTTTTGGGTCATCATTTTGGTGTGATATTAAAATAACGATATTTTCCTTCTATCTTTATGTGCCATAATCTGTTTCTTTTACTTTTCAGTAATGTCATTCCTGTAATTCTCAGGAGATTTGTTAGATTCTCAATGCGGGCGATTGTAAGTTCAGTAACGCTTTAGATTACGGCCCACAACGTACCACATAATTAAATATGAACAATATTTACAGCGTAACTGATATTAATAATAATGTCCCTCTAAAGTACATATCTGTAGGTAAACGGCAACAATATGCAAAGGTTTGGGAATAAAGAAGTCAAGAAATTAAACAAATATTTATTCTGTAAGTATTTTAAAACTATGGGGTAACTATTTTAATATTATGTGGTATGCATGACCAGCAGTATACTATTCAACAATCTCTGCGTGAACATACACTACACTTTTCTAATCACAATGTACCTGAATGTGGCGACTGTGGATATTTATTATCTTATTTTATTATTATAGCAAACATGAAATAATGGAAAATGATGTGTTCAGTTCTTGCAACAGCACCAATGAAGTCAACTTGAATTTGACGGAGTTTTGACTTTTTGATTCATTTTTATTTGACTGATTTTAGGATTGTTGGTCATAAATAATTTATTTGAGTTATTTTGATCTTTTGAGACTCTAATCAAGTATTTCAAGAGCGGTTTGATCTGGATGTTTATATGGCATGCAGTTCCCTCATAACTATATGTTTTTAATCTTACCCCTTTATTCCCCGAACTTTACATAGTGTTCCCCTTTATCTACAGATATGTACTGTAGAGGTACATTATTGTTACAATTAGTTGAGCTGTAAATCCTGTTTAATTCTGCGTTACGTTGCGGGCCGTAGTCAAAAGCGTCACATTTCTGCTTTGTTGATTCATTGATTGATTTGAGGATGAAATGCAGCCCATCTTTGTGACGTTTGTGTGGTGTGATATCAGATGGTCACACACACACACACACACACACACTCACACACGCACACACACACAAAAGTTTGAAAAGGCTTGATTCTCAGATTTGCAGCTGCATGAGAGCTGTTATCAGTCATCTCTCTCTTCAAGGTCAAAATTCCTCTATTCATCTCTCTCTCTCTCACTCTATCTCTCTCCTAGACAACCGTTGAATAGCTCAGATTTTGCTCTTTCGTAGCTTTGGCAACTTCTCAGTTATGTCTCTGATATTTCTCCTAAAACAGACACTAACAAGTGTATTCTTGCACACATCATGAGTTGATATGAGACATTTATTAGCATCTATGAACAGGATGTGTCAGGAAAAACTCCCCATTTGTTTCACATTTGCTTTCTTGGAGAAAGAGTTGCGATATTAATGATGTCATTAGTGATTTGTGTCTCTGTGTGAGTTTCAAACACATTTCTGGCTTAACATCTGTGTGCTTTGACATCATTGGCACTCAGCTGAGCTTCTGGCTTGTGGACATGAAGAAACTTTGATCTTTCTCCAAACTATCTGAGACACACACACTCTCTCTCTCTCTCTCCTCACAGGGAGTTTAATAGCCCTGTTTAATCTGCCTTTGATCATCGTTTGGGAGGAAACATCTGCCCTGTTGATGCTGATGGCACAGATCAGGATGCTGGTACACCGGGGCATTGGTGTGAATGTCACTCCTGAACTAAATCAGCGTTACCTAATGACTGTGACCTTCACATGCTAAATTATGCAACGGTAGTGCATTATAATTCATACAATAAAACACACTAGGGTGCGGTTTTACCTCAGTTAGGACAAACAGCATTTGGAGAAGTTCCAACAATGTAGATTTAATAATGCATTTATAGTATTTTCCTTCATGGACTGAAAGAATGATGAATGTATAGATATAATGGATAAACTTTAATGTATAAACAAAGCAGTGGATATAAAAAGAAAGTGGTTCAATATGGATTGATAATATTGTTGATGTTCTGTATTATATCTTTAATGTTTTTTTTTCTTCGAGTTGGTAAAGAGTTTAAATAACATTTTGTAATAAAGTATTTTTCTAAATTCAAATTCTCTACATCTATCATGTAGCAATCCATCCATCCTTCCTTCCTTCGTTCCTTCGTTCCATCCATCCATCATTCCTTCCTTCCTTCATTTCATCCATCCATCCTTCCTTCCTTCCTTCCTTCGTTCCATCCAGCCATCCTTCCATCATTTCTTTGTTTCATCCATCATTACTTCCTTCCTTCCTTCCATCATTCCTTTGTTTCATCCATCATTCCTTCCTTCCATCCATACATCCATCCATCCATCCATCAATCCTTCATTCCTTCCTTCCTTCCTCGCTTCATTTCATCCATCCATTGTTTCATCCATCATTACTTCCTTCCTTCCTTCCCTTCATCCATCCATCCATCCATCATTCCTTCCTTCCATTCATCCATCCATCCATCATTCCTTCCTTCCTTCCTTCCATTCATCCTTCCTTCCTTCCTTCCTTCCTTCCATTTATCCATCCATCCATCATTCCTCCCTTCCTTCCATTCATCCTTCCTTCCTTCCATTTATCCATCCATCCATCATTCCTCTCTTCCTTCCATCCATCATTCCTTCCTTCCATTCATCAATCCATCCATCCATCATTCTTCCTTCCTTTCTTCCTTGATTTCTTCAATCCATCCATCATTTTTCCTTCCTTTCTTCCTTCATTTCTTCCATCCATACATCCATCATTCCTTCCTTCGTTCATTCTATCCATACATCCATCCATCTTTCCTTCCTTCCTTACGCTCATCCATCCATCCATCATTCCGTCCTTCCCTCCTTCCTTCATTCCTTCCTTCCTTTCTTTCTTTCTTTCTTTCTTTCTTCCTTCCTTCTTTCGTTCCATCCATCATTCCTTCGTTCCATCCTTCATTCCTTCCATCTTTCCTCCCTCCCTCTTCCTTTCTTGCTTTCTTTCAGCTGTTAATGTTTCTAAGTAAAAAAAGGAGTCTACATTCATTGAAAATAAAAAATCTCTTTGACAATAGCACTAAAGCTGATCCAGTTTTGAAAGGGGTCATGAAAGCAAGTTTTTTTAATTCAAATTCAATTTTTCAATTAAGTAATTTGGAGTGTAAAAATGTACTGTTGGATTTAAAGTGAAATAGTTTTTGAGGTAAATGTTTTGTATTAAATAAATGTGTTCTAATGTCTGTTCACAGTATAACTGACATAATGTTGGTCTTGTGTTCTCAGTCTAGCTCTTCATCCTGATAAGATCCAGGTGGCCTCCGGTCAGGTTGGGAAGGATCCGTATATCTGTGTGTGGGACTCATACACACTGACCACAGTGTCCATACTGAGAGATGTTCACACTCATGGTGTGGCGTGTCTGGCCTTTGATGCTGATGGACAGGTGAGATGATATCTGGGACAGGTAGTCCACCTTATAACAATGACGACAACAACAGCATAAAAAGTCAGCCAACACTAAAACAGCTATCCTTTTTAATAATAAACAGTTGTTTGGACAAACACTTTTTATGTCAACAGTTTGTTGAGGACCACTGTTATCTTATTCAGTATACACAAAATAATACAGAAAAATCTTTGTTCAAGTTCTTTTATCATCTTTGATTTAGCCAAGCGCTGCTTCTCAATGTTTCATTCTTCTGTGTTTTTCCGTTTCGTGTTGTGCTTGATCAGCGTTTAGCTTCCATCGGACTTGATGCCAAAAACACTGTGTGTGTTTGGGACTGGAAAAAAGGGCGGGTCCTTGCCAACGCAACGGGACATTCTGATAGGGTAAGAACTCTGAAATTAATTAAATCAAAACTGCTGAGACAAGATTTTCAGTAATAATGTAATAAAACGCCCAGAGAAACTACTGCATTGTGAGTTCAGAGCAGCATACATCAACACAGTTATCGTAACACAGACGGTATGTGTTTCCATAGCAACAGATGCTACTACACCTTAATAACACGACACGATGAGTAATATTTTTTTTTCGTATATAATAGATTAAGTTAATTACAGCTTTTCATACATTTCAATGCATGAACTGACTGTCTGATAGACAAATGCATTCGCCCGCAAACACACAAACACAAACACACACACACACACACACACACAAACACACACACACAAACACACACACACACAATGTGTTGAGATTTAAATCACAGAGCAGTTTCGTGGAAGAACCAGTGACACCATTAAAACCTTACTCCTCTCGCTCTCTTAGTCTCTCAATTAAAATTAAAATTTATGCTTTATTATTGGCATGACAAAATATACATTTGTACTACCAAAGCATTTGTGTACAAATAGTGCAATTATGTACACAAACTAAAAGAAAGAAAATTATAGAAATAAAATAAAATGTGTGATGTATGTCGTGCCCTATAGAGTATAGAGTATAGTTTAAACAAAGATTTACAAAAGCAAAATATACATTAAAGTAGCAGAATAAAGGGACACAATCATATATTGTTATGAACATATATTGTAAACATCAGGTCAGGGCAGATTGATTTCTCTTGTGTTGTGACAGACAGACACACATTGTGCAGCTTACACACATCGGTCCTTGTGTTCTAACAGACACGCCAGTTTCTCATCATCTGACAGACTTTTAGACGTCTGGTGTATGGACTTGATCTTTTCATAGAACACTGTCTGTATATCTCTGTATTTTGTGCATTCTGTGAGGAAGTGAAGTTCTGTCTCAATATTGTTGAGATGACAGTGTGGAAAGAGTCTCTGGTCCTGTGTCAGTCATGTTTGTGTGTGTCTGCCCGTCTCTATAGTGAGTCTGTGTCCACTGAGTCTGGAACTTGTCAATGTGGCTCTTAGTTTTTGATCTGTCACTGTGTACAGATAGTCTGCAATACTGTATTCTCTCTTGAGGGACAAATAACATTGAAATTTACTTTTTTGTTTTGTATGTGTTACAGTTTTATTTCATTTGTGTTGGTTGAGAGAGATTTTGTTGGTATCGCTGTGGTTGAGAGCATCAGTAGATGTGAGGATT